>JAZAYU010001049.1:0-97980 GCA_038501625.1 Corbicula japonica | reverse complement strand
TACACATGTATCTTTATTTTTGCATATGGTAAGACACGTTAGAACAGTAAAAAAATGCGAGATCTAAAAATTCCATAAATTTGCATAAACTCTCAAAACCTAAACAATACAAAACATCATTTTAAATACCCACATGAGTAATATGATACTGACAGCAATATCTTGTGTCCTTTTGACTTACATATGTAAACAATATGAGATAGTATAAGTGTGTTTGACCTTCAATTTTCTGGTCGCTTCCTACAATGTAGTCGCGTAAACGGGTGACACACCCTGATTTCTCTTTCTTAGTAGAAAGTTCTTTACAAAACACACAACATTTTCTTGGCAGTATCACTACACTCATGTGGGGATTTCAAATAATGTTTTGTATTGCTTAGTTTTGTGAGTTTATGGAAATAGAAAATTATGGAATTTTTAGGTCTAGCTTTTTTTCTTCACTCTTCTAACTGTTCTTTAATGTAAATTGAAGATGTGTACTAATAACGATTATTTGGGCAAAGTTTCATTGAAAGGCATTTTGCCGTTTTTGAAATTTTTGAAAATTTTCTTTTTTATCGATGAACGTGCAAGGAGGAGTGTAGTGGACCCTTAAATGATCATCCAAGATCGGTACAGTAAGTTTTATGAGTTATACAATAAATATTAATAAACTATGCTTGTCCATAACATTATGACTTGCTATTATATAGATTTCAGAAGTTTGAGAAAACCCCTTAGTTAAATCTCTGATTCGGTCTCCCAATTCCGTTTCTACTTACATTCGCAAATGTCTATTAGCAAGAACACGATGACGGGGATAAACGAAACAAATCGAGCCTTTAGGTTCTTCAAAGAAAAAATTTCCCCATAAGCCTTCATAAACTCTGCGGCAGCGCCTAGCCAAATAGGCAAGAGACAGACTTGACTGTTTCACTGCGCATGTCTGTACTTTCAGCAGACAGCGACAGTAGTAAACCAATTTTGTCTGGATGCTATAACCGCCAGAGAATCCTTAGCGAGTTTCAGTTATCTTTCCTTGAAGTTTAAATTAGGTGGTATTCCCCACGTTTACAAGTACATAACAACGCCATCTAGTGTTAGGTTTAAAAATACAATGAACTTGGAGTCATATTACAGATCTATGTTTACCATTATCCTAACTGGGTTGCTGATAGCAATTTGATGCCACTTAACCTGGTCACTGATTTATTGCCATACATATGTTTGGAATGCCTACAGTACTGCGATATGTTAAACCTTCGAGTTGCACAAATGCTGCACAATGTTTGCCATAAAATGTTGTTCAGTGCGCTGTTTAGACCGTCCAGTTACTGGTTTATAAAGTATAAGCTGTACTTCTAATCTTTATCACAAATAGTGCATATTTACTCCATCATGCTTTATCCATGTCAAGGTTTATCATGAATTATTGCGATGAGCAATAAGCTTTGTTGATAAGCAGCTTGAGAGAGAGTTTTTAAAATAGATACAGAGAGCAAGTGTGATGTCATCCAGCAGCCAATCAGAGGCCTCTAGATTTTGGTTTACAACAGTCGTTTATTTTCTGATAACGACGGAGAAAGAGTCTAAGAGACAGACACCCTACATACCATCCGTAACCCCCCACCAAAAATGGATAGTTCAAGTATACCTATAACTTATAACTACAATGCTTGACATTCCGCACGGTTTGAAATTAGCATACAACCATCAAGGGAGGTAATTTAAACTGATAACTACACTGAAATGAAGACGTTGGTTCAGAATTGGGGCGCGTCATGGGAAAAAGTACATTGAGACAGTTGTCGTCTATCCTTGAAATGACGTCATAAAGCTGAGCAGACGACATCAATTATTATGCAATGCGCGGTAAAATACCATTTTATTTTCAAAATGTGTAAGAAAAGCACTTGTCAGTTATGTGAAATTTAAAAATAGGCCTAAGTTCTTTCTAAATATAGTAACAACTTAAATGTCAAACAATATGACCAAAGGTTCCTTTTTCCGTGGCGCGCCCCAATTATAAGAGTGTATCATTTTAATTATGGGCTAATTGATTTCTTACTTACTTATAGGAATTGGATCAGACTGAATGCATAATTATACTGTCATCATTTGTACACACCATACATAAATTTAATTTTAATAACCAATTTCAAATGAAACAAGAAATATCTTTAAAAAAGATAAACGGCGTTGATGGAAAAGATGTTTATATATAAGAAAGAAGGAAATAAAGACCGTGCAAAAATTTCGTCTAGTAATAATACGTCGATTAAAGAAGAATGTCTAACATTACCTGTACATTTATTCAGTTTCAATAAAATACCTCTTGTAGAGTTAGTACTAATGATGAATAAAAACAACTTGTAACAAGAGCGAAATCTACCAACTTTTACGTAAATTAACTTTAAAAGAGAGTGTCCCTCCTGAGTAATGAACCCGGGGCTTCCGCTTGAGAGGCGAGTGTGATAACCACTAGACCAAGGCGTTTTGAATTTCTGTACTTGAAATTAACAATCAGTATCAAAGGAACTAGAAAGGAACAAGTAAGAACCAGAAATATCTGCACTTCTCTGTCGTTTTACACCGTGTATTGTACTCGAGTGTTTACCTGACACCTAAGAATATTCCATATAAAATCGTATTTAAGCCATCAATCGACTTAACTGGTTATTTATACCGTAAATATCTTTTTCTCCAATACAATTATCGCTTTTTAAAACGAAACTGCCCGAACATATAAGTGCCAGGTAAATACTTACACACAATATAAAAATCGTTACGGTAATCATTAACAAGACCCACTAATAAGTAATAACCAATCAAAATAATATATTTGATTTTCCCGCTGCATAATAAATTTTATTTACAATATTTCATTGGTCGAAAAACTAGGTCAAAAGTGAGCTTAGACAGCTAACGCCGAAAAAAATGAAACTGTAAGTAGTCAAGCGTTGCACCCGACGACAAGCCTTTTGTCATACATCCAAATATGAAAATAGTGTGCATAGTGTGAATTTGTATTACATTCGAATATGTCATACTTGTGTAAAGAATTCGTGCATATATGTAAGTAAATGTGACGGGTGACAAATCCAAATATTGTCGTATACTGATTTTTGCAAATGTACTATAACAAACAGTTACTTTCACGTCCTATAAGAACAATAAAACTTGCATAAACTCATATCTAACAGAGATGCTGGAAGAGGAATTATTGTTTTTTTTTGTGTGCATAAACACTCCGGAACAATGATCATTAGTGTATATTTGTGGGCCTTATCTTCAAATCAATCTAATTCATTTCCAGTGGTAATGATAAAACCTTTGTAGTTAAATCACCTTCTTCAAAGTAGGTGGTCGCCATTTTAGCCAATCAGATGCTTGAGATTTGAGACTGGTTTCCATGCTCAGCTTTATAACCTTGGGCACTGTTCTAACCACATTAGTCATATTTTTATTAACTTCTTTTTTCTTGTTATACACCTTTTCAAATGATTTCAACCTAAAACTGAAAGTATTGTATTATAACTTGGAGAGTATTTGTCCTATTGGCATAGTGCTTAGAATATATACTGGGCCAAAATGAAAACTTGACCAAATACGTATCATGTGAACATGTTTTTAGTTATGCTATATTTTATCCTTAAGTTAAGCTATGGTACTTGTTTGTATTTTATAAACCAATCACTACAGATGTTTGAAATTTGGGTTTGAACGATCCAGCAAACATCAATATGTGTCTGGCAATAATATGTATATAGACCCCCATAAGAGTTGTACAACATTATGCGAATTGTATGGGAATATGTTTACCTGGTATATTTTGTAAATGCCAAGGAATTCTAGACAGTCAAAATTATTATATAAGGAAACACAGCGTAGTGTCACAGATTCATACATTTCTTCACTAAAATCTCGCTATAAGCAATGCACGTTTGCTACCCTTGAATTATATATATTTGAAGGTCTGTTAGGTAATCAATGCCTGTATTCAGGTTAAACGCGTGGCACTTTTAAATTATGAAATACGAATGCAACTTTGATTTTTTAAGCGGAAAGAGAAGTACATCGCAACCTTCAGATGTAAATCGTATATAAGTATTCATCAACTGTGTAACCATATCAATCTGCAGATGATTTCCTAAGACACAGGTATTTAAAAATATTTATTGTTAATCTTGTACTCCAATAAAATACAGTTAGCTGGTATAATGCAAATGTAATATTTATTATTCAATTTTGTATTATATATTTTGAAAAAGAAGCCGTGTTTAGTTTGTTTAAAGGTGTAGACAATGCCATGATGCATTTTATTTATTATTCTCATGCACAGGCTAAATCAAACCGAGCCTCTAATATTTTCATAATTGTCGTGTTCGGTTGCTTTCAAAGTTCATATTTCATCTATTTCTTTATTTTCTAGAAAATCACAAATAGGAGTGATCCTTTGAAATTATTTTTAAAACAATGATTTAATGATTGAACAAATCAGTTGTTCAATAGCATGCTGAATAGAATAAATGGCAAACGAACAGCGATTCATATTTTAAACAAAATTAATTCTGCAAAGAAACGACTTCTTTTCAGACAGATGGAGCGACGAAATTTTGAAGGATTTCTTCTAATTGCGGTTGCTTCGTTTGTGGTGTTGAATGTTGATGCGTCAGGTAAGATACAATATTTTTCTATTCCCAAATCATTTTATCGTGCTGTTCTTTTATAACATGTGCACAAATGAAGTGTTTTATCTGTTGTGCACACATATTTATGTCATGTCAGTATATCGTTATTACATGTTGTGGTCAGTACTAACATTGTGGCAGTTTTTTCAAGTACATTATGCGGATCGATCCTAAAATACATAGCATGTTAAATCATATTGTTCGGTATCTTTTAACTAAATAGACCTTGGTTTTGTTGTTGTTGGTAGTTTTTTTTCGATAATCCGAAATGTTGTTGGATTCACTATATCACGTCCTATGACCTTTAGAAATACTTTTAATAGTCAGATACAACTATTTTGTTATCCCGATGAACGCAATAAATATACTTGCTTTCTCATATATCCCGTTGGACGCAACAAATATACTTGCATTCTCGTATCTTACGTTAATACCGCGAACGATTTGTAAATCACGGTATTTGAAATGCTGTTAGAGGGATAACTGTCGTAACTTATACCGAGGTATACATCATTCGCAAATTGAACCGAAAGTTCGGAATTTTCAACAGTCCTTCATCAAAGGAAATGAAACATTAAGCAAAGCAACAATTGCGTCTTAAGAAACCTGCTACAGTAAAAACTCTAGCAGGTTTCTAGATCCCCTACAATCCGGATCCCCTACAATCTGCAATATTCCGAAAACCGGATAATTTTCGCAGCCCCGATCTTTTCCTTTTCAATGTAATTGTAACAAACCCTCCGAATACCGAAACCTCCGAATTCCAGAAACCGGCCTAAATTTTTCGATTTTATTCCCAAATTGGTCTTTAAAATTCTGAAAACCGGATTTTAGATCATTGCCATCGAATGCGATGAACTCCACTAAGCACGCAACTTGTCAACTTTTTTAGTTGATAAAGATAAAAACCTCTGTATTCCGGAACCCTCTTTAAACCGGATTTTTCTTAGTCCCAAAGGTCACCGCTTTAGGGAGTTTTTGCTGTAATTTATAGGTACTAGTAAACAAACCAATGTTACTTGCGCAAATACCGATTAACTATAGCTTAAAATTACAGTTTTAGTAATCAGGAACATAAGATATGAATGCGTTTTTTATTAATCAACAAGTAGCTTGAAATTCTTTCTTATATGATAAAATAATATGAATAAATTACAGAATCGGCACAGCATGCAGGCGGGAAATCATGCATTTTCCTTTTTAATTTTGCCTTTTGGTGTGTAGGTGTGTCCGCTCTTTAACTATTTGCTAGAATGAACATCCCCGTATCAACCACCAATAGTATTTTACGCAACCGAATGCTTCCAATCGTCATCGCGGGACTTTTAATATAGATGAAAAGCTTACTTTAAGTTAAATCTTAAATAAATTTAATAGATCTGCTTATTTTTCGAACCTGTAAGTACAGTTTCTAAAATATTGCACACGATTGTTGTTGTCGCACCACTTTCAATGTTGTCAAAGCCACGCTGTTTTATAAACGTTTTTAAGAATGTGGCCGCAAGGAGTATGACATATTACATAGTTATTGTGAAATTAAAAAAGATCAGCCAATTTGAAGCCGATAGCTTGATTTCAAAAATATTTATGTTCGCTGCGTGCCCTTTATTCCATTCAGTTTTGATTTGAAAAATGGCCACCTAGAGAGACGCTAGTTTTTTCTATATTATGTCTAAAGCGATAACATTCGACATGTGTCAAAACATTGGAGCGAGTATAAAAACTTTTTCGGATGAGCGATTTTGAGCCATGCTGATCCTCTTGTCTAACCTAGGGACGGAGTGATACGAAAATATAACATCGCATGCACGGTGCACCGCTTTTTTTTTTAAACAGTGATATACAGTGCAATGATTTACGTCAACAAGATTCGACTTCCGCCAGAATTCAAACATGCAAAGGAGTTAACTCGCTTTTTCGGCGTTATTCGGCGTTAGCTGTCTAAGCTCACTTTTGACCTAGTTTTTCGACCAATGAAATGTTGTAAATAATACTCGTATTCTCTTATTATGCAGAGGGAAAATGAAATAAACTATTTCGATTGGTAGCTATTTACACCAGAGAGGCATCTAGCAGGCTGGAGAGGTATCTAGTGGGATTTTAGTATTATGCAGCCGAAAAATTAATTAGATTGGTTGTTAGTGGGTCTTTTATTGGAGGAAAAACATTTTTACGATTTAAGTAACCAGTTAAGTCAATATTGATGGCTTAAGCACAATATTATATGGAATATTCTTGGGTGTCACTTGCATACAATACACAGTGTAAAACGAAAGAGAACTGTAGATATTCCTAGTTCTTACTGGTTCCTTTCTAGTTCCTTTGATAATTGTTGTTAATTTCAAGTTCGTTAGACAAGGTCATTGTAGTGTAGTGGCTAACACTCTCGCCTCTCAAGCGGATGCCCCGGGTTCAATTCTCAGGACGGATATTTTTTTAAAACTTAATATACGTAAAAGTTGGTAGATTTCGCTCTTGTTACAGGCTGTTATTATTTATATTTATTAAATTTTAAGGACATTTATTCATCTTGAATTCTCACTCTACACGAGGTATTTTATTGAAACTGAATATTTTGCTTCTTTAATCCACTTGTTATCACTGTATGAAATTGTTGCAACAGCTTCAACATTTTTTTTGAAAGACACTTGCAATAAATTTATGAGTTGTCATGATTCGGTCGCTTAATCTCTAAAATATACTAAGAAGGCAGGGAGGGTTCGTCAACAGCTATAACAAATAAAAAAAATAACTAAACTGTGTCTGCTTTGCCTCTCTGTATTTCTTTCTTTCTTTATACATGTATATATAAATCTTTTCCATCAACGCCGTTTATCTTTTTTAAAGATATTTCTTGTTGAAGAGTAAGTTTGCCGATTGCAAGTCACCATTTACGTGGTTGGAGAGCACTGACGGTGTAAAATAGAGAAGACTTGTTTCTATTTGCGTACTTACATCTCCAAAAGCATTTGGAACAAGGTGGCGAAACATTTTCTGAGGTCCGTAAGAAACAATCTCTCGTGCTTTTGAAGATGTTTATAAATGAAACAACTTTTTAATGAAGCATCTTTCCTTTAACATTAAGACTTTTAAATAATAGTACATATACTTGGCTCCATAACAATGAACAAGATACGATTAATATGTTTTATATCAATGAGATGTCCTTCCTGATTATATTTTCTGAATTTTCGCTAGCACTCGAACGTGATAGAACGCAAAAAGCAGAAAAATGCAAAATTAAAAACCGTACCTAACCGGCTCCTTATTCATTATAAACAAAGTGCAGATTGTTGAACAAAATAACAATGTTTATGCACGAATAAAGATAATAATATAATACTTGTCAAAAATTCTATACAGGCAATCTGTTCCCGTCTCTTTGATTTGAAAAGTAAACATGTGTCTGTCACACGCGACGCTATTTCGCAACAATGTCTATCCTTGACAAAAGTATCAGTGTTCTTTTTCTCTTCTTCAATGTCAGATGTCCTTATGCATAAGGTCATCGATTAAGTAATTAATGATAGCTTAACATTATGGAATCATGCCTATTTTTATTAAGCATTTATTTGAATTGAGATGTGGTGCAACATATAATTATATATCAGAATGTTAATGTGCCACTACAAAGTGTGACTTATAACGGAATTCGAAACAATAATAAAACAAATATATGGAACACACTACGTTGTTGCCACCCTTTAGCCCATCCGGATTGCCTGCGAACTTCCTGACAGCCGACTGCTCAAACCTTTTCAAACTTTGAAGTAGTAAACAGTAGAGTGTTTGTTATAATTATAACTGATTGAAAACTTTTAATTTCTTAATAAATTTAATTTTCTGTAAAGCGAAGAAAATGTAAGCCAACCCTTAGCATGTTTTCGCATTTGCTTTAATTCAAATTCGACCAACTGATTGTGTTGTTTCTGTCCCAATGTATAGTCACCGGTCTCAAATAGTCACTAACACTTGTGTACACATTGATTTTTGTACAGTATGTAGATTTCAGATTTTGGCAGCGAAAGAAGCTTGATAAGACATTAATGCATCCGTACCAGTGCATAATGTACCAGTGCAACCTTGCCTTACAAAATGGTTTGAATTTTGATCATCGAGTTAAAAACTACTATTAAAGTGGTAACTTTTTTTTTATTGAAGGTCAGTATACCTATAATGCAACAATGATGACGCGCCCGTTTTTTATAGAATGAATTGCGTGCTAACATAGACCAGTCACAAATGTCTATATATGGGACCTCTTGATTAACAACTTCTATAAAGGTCGTTTGTAACTAAATATGGATAATGTTGCAGTCAAAGTGAATCATTATAGCATAATATTCGTAATAAGCTTAATAACGCGGTATTAATGTTCGAAACCCTATTCATAAAGTTTATTTATATTGAAAGAAAATAACCCATAATTTGCAATAAAAGTAAGTAAGAAAAAGTTGATAAATTATCTTAAACTTATCAAAGACGTTTCCCTGAGTGTGCGTGTACCTTTGGTGAATAAAAACTGCTTTGTACAGATATTAAAATTTAGAAAAACGGTCATTTCTTTAAAAAAATGAAAATGAACAAACATAGAACTTATTGACTTTGCAATTACTGAACTCCAAGATCTAATTGCGAACTACATTTTTGAAAAAAGAATCTAAACTTGCGTTTCTTGCTTAATGTCCACAGTTAAGACCGCGTTTAGAGCGAGCGGATGCGCCGGCTGATCTGGTTCTGTACTGGTCTGAAGGTTCTAAAACTGAACATGGAAATCATTCTCAAATCTCAAGCATCTGATTGGCTGAAATGGCGACTGGTCGCCATTTCAGCCAATCAGATACTTGAGATTTGAGACTGGTTTTCATTCTCAGTTTTATAACCTTGGAACCTGGTTTCTAAAGCCATATGCTCTATTTTGTCATCATGAACAAATTTAATAAGTTGAATATTACAATAGAAATTAATTTCCTTCTACATAAATTATGTTTTTCTGTAGTAAAGGTGTTTGTATATTCAGTAATATTTTATACATGTATTATCATATGGAATACAGTCACAATATATTACACAGAGTTGTTGTTGAACATGTGAACGTAATAAGTTAATAAACTTAATATGCCCGTTGAAGGACATTATCTGCAATCTATTTTTAAGGACTCAAATCTCAAGCATCTGATGCTTGAGACTGTCATCATTGCACTTTCATTGATAAAAAAGATACATATCAGAAATTCTCTAGTGGTAAAATGCAGAGTTTTACAAAAACATACAATTGAAGTTAATTGTTATCCGTTTCCAAAGGCAAACTATATATATATTTATGGCTAACTCATGATCTTATTTTAAAAGGTTTACAATAAGTAAATCACTTGTGATTTATGTATTACAATAAACAATTTACAATTAATATTACTGAATATACAAACACTTTACTACAGAAAAACATAATTTATGTAGAAGGGAATTAATGTTTATTGTAATATTCAACTTATTGATTCTGTTCATTTTGACAAATTTATTTTGCCACTGACCGTTCCAAGGCGGTATCCCCAAAGGTTCTCTTCTTCGTTAATTGTTTCTGGCATCCTTTTTGAATTGACATACTTATATAAAACATGCGCTCTCTCTCTCTCTCTCTCTCTCTCTCTCTCTCTCTCTCTCTCTCTCTCTCTCTCTTCCTCTCTTCTTTTTCGCTGCGTGGGGAGGCTGTGTTTTGTAAGTGTGGCGATTCCTGATATGCATATATTGCTTTTTTACAAGTGTATAGGTTGGTGTTACTCCTTCTATGAATATTTTTATATGCTTTGAAAATAAACTTGACATAGTGTTTCTTGAAGTAATAAGTATAAACTAAATTATCCTTATTAAAGATTTTATTTTGTTTAATGAACAGGGTTTTGTGATACGAACAGCAATTGTACTGTAGCTAATACCGAATGTCTGTCAGGGATTTGCAACTGTAAGCAGGGCTTTACCACACGAAACGGAGAATGTTCACAAGGTAGGAATAAGAACTATAGAACACTTTAGATTTATCATATAATACATATAAAATAAAACCATTACAGTAATCGATGTCTGGAAATTGTTTGACGTTTCATTTGCTCTAAAAGAACAGACAACTTGCGGCATCATGTTGATAAATGAATGGTATCCGATCGAAATTTTGGTGCAGAGTTAGATGAAAATGAAATTTTCGTTTAACTCTACAACATAGCAAATAAGCCTCTCAACTAAACCGATGAAAATCTAGATAGTGTTGAAGTCTTTCATGCCACGAATTAAATATTTAAACACAGAGAAATAACCTAGGTTTAAAGGTGCAGCACAGCAATGTCCTCATTGTAAAACCATCTACATCTTGCCTTTGTGAATTATATCTAACCTGCTCACGTTCTCGAACATGCTTTATGCAAACACAGAAAAGTAGCTAATTGCTGTGTTCAGTCAAACTGACCTTAATGAGATCGCCTGACCGAAATATCTGGGTTTTAATGAGCAATAAACTGACGATGGGAATGAAAGGAGCTTAAAGAGTTGCAAATTTCTTTTCAAGATATCCACAGAACCTTCATTAATACTAGTCATCGTCCTGCAACCAAAGTGGTTAAGCAAACGATCCATTTTATAAGGAAAAAATGTGTAAGTCAAAATCTCCAAAAAAAAACTAGGTTTTGCAAATAGGCTAAATGTCAACATCATTTTCTAGCACAGGACACTTCCAACCCATTCTTTTATCTGGGGACCATACGCCGCTGAACATTGAATAGTATTTATCTGAAAAATACCGCATGGAAGGTACCATGTTAACCGCCATATGCATACCATCGTTTGGGATGGATCAAAATTGTACTGTTTATTTGTGTAAATATTGAGTTGCGCTCAACCCGGGGCTACGCGGGGTGGGCAGTTATAAGCATTTCCACTATTGCCCATAAAGAGGCTCATTGAAACCGAGCCTGCGGTATTTTTATATTTGTCGTGTTCGGTGGCTTTACTAAAGGGTGTACTAGTGAGTGCAAATATTGGCATGTTTTTTTTCCATGACGCGGATGGTTTTTAAATACAGTTATATTGAGACGTAATGTGTTTAATGACATCATGAGAGATTGGCCAGTTGAAAAAAAAAAGATGCCATTATTCCTTATTTCTAATCTTCTTTTTTTCCCCAAATATAACGAAGAAATTTAAAAATTAGTACCTTTTCATTTTGGAAATAAAACTCGTTTTAATATACAAAATAATATTCAGAGACTGGTGATGTCAAAAAATAAGAACATGGTGCTAAAGTTTTGTTTCCTTTGCCAGTTCTGGGACGCGTATGTCTTGACAACCTGGACTGTGACGACGATAGAACGTTTTGTTCTGAATCAGCGAAATGTGTTTGTAAGACTAGTGAATGGAAAGCGGAAAATGGAAAATGTGTCAGTTGTAAGTAATCGTAAAATATGTTATCTAATGTGTTAAGTACATAAAATCTTTAACTTATTACTTTACAAGGATATGACTAAGCAATTGGTTATTCCTTATTCTGGTGTATATGTATTTATTGAGACTACTGTAATATCATTAACTTTCTTTGGGTACTAAATTTCGTATATATTTTGTGGGTAGTTTGTGGCGTCAAGTAACTGACTTTAAAATTTGCCTGCTAAAGACAAAGAAGTAGCTAGAAACTGAACTTTGTAAAAAACACATGATAAAATTATCACTTTTTAAACTTTCGAACTTTCGGACTATTGTCCTTTCTCAAGAAAAATACAGAAGAATTGTTAGATAGCCTTAGTTTCATCCATGGTTAATGTCGGTCATATTGTTTGTGGGTTTTTTTCTTCAAAAAAATTTATTGATATATATTTTATAAAGTGTTTAGCTGACTTCCTTCTTGGAAGATTTTACGTAACTGAAATATAAAAAAATGTTTTTCTTTCGATTTTTATATGTTAAATGACGACTTTATATTATTTTATTAAACCGATGCCAGATTACGGAAGTAGTTGTAACTTGTGGTCGGACTGCGGACATTCGGACAGATACATTTGCGAAAACAACATTTGTAAATGCAGCGCTGGTTACCGCTACACAAATAACTCTTGTGAAAAAGGTTTGATGATTTATACTGCTCAAAATTAGTTAAGGATCGCTTAAAAGATTGTGTTCACTCCTAACATAAGGTTAAAACGATAAAATATTTGCTGTGATTATGATTTTTTTCATTTGACAGCAGCTTTGTGTAAAACAGGGAAAGAGCCGACAAACTGTTGAAGCGGAGCAGCGGTTGAAACTTGGTAGGGGCAATATTTCGGGATAAAACGGAAAGCGATCTGTATCAAATTTTGAGTAGTATATATCGTTTTAATGAGTCGTATGTCCACTGGTCAACAATATATGCAATACTTGTTGTATGGCTGAAGGATTGTGTGTGTGATAGTTTGAGTTTAGTTTCGAAATTAAGGCGTTCATTGAAGAGCTTGCAATTACCTGAAAACATAGTTAGGGACGACTTGTATGTTGTATACAGTAATCACACGTGCAGATAATTTAGAAAAGAAATCTTTCTTCAAAATTCTGTATCTTCAAGGAAAACATGCAATTTAATGATAAAGAAACAACCTTTACAAAACAATATCAGTAACAGTAAAATTCAACAGCGCTGTTACAGTCAATAACAGGATATGTGTTTGTAACAAATATGTTAGTTTAATAACGTTTTCAATAAGTCAAGTTTATGCTTAATGAAGCAAATGAGTGACAATTTGGCATTATTCACATCTGAATCAGTCTTTTCCAGTCTTAGGAAGCTCGTGTCTCCTATACTCAAACCAGACGGAATGCCCTCTTGAACATGCTTCATGTAAACAGTGGGGATGGTGGTTTGACTCCTATCGTGGACAATGCATATGTGATGCCGGTTACACCGAGAATGATGGTATTTGTATACAAGGTAACATAGTTATGTACCTTATTATATCGACATTCGAAAATCGGTGTTCGGAAAACAGCCTACTTTGGTTTTTGCTAACAAATGCTCTTCAAGAACAAGATATTAAAAAGCAGAAGGTCCTGTTCATGGGCTGAAATGTCATAAGCCTAAGATTTGCATACAAAGTAATAAAAGTTAAATCATACACCGTAGAATTCATTTCACGCTGTTTTCGAAGGCATTTCTTTATTTAGAGTTAATTTTATTTTTAACACTTCTTATTTCATTTGTTTCACACTGTTTCACTAAAATCGAATTTTAAAAATAAATTTGGCGATACATGTGATTGATTCCGATCCCATCGCCGAGTTAATAATACTGTTTTATGCTTTGTTCATGACATGTGTCATAATGAGATTTATTGTTAATCAATAACTTTCAATAAGTATCCTGAAGTAAACACAAATGCCTGATAGAAAAAAGTACTTACTATATTGTGATTGACCACGTGATTTTCAAACAAAATATTATATAAACCCGCCATGTTTCGTTATTGAAATATGACGGCATAAAAGAAGGTTAGGTTTTTATTGATGTCAGTATATAATGTTTCAGGCTGCCATGCTTTGTTTTGTCTTTAATATGTTTTTTTGAAATGCGATCATATTTCAAACAGTGCTTGGGGCAAGCTGTGATGATGTAGTATGTGGAAATACTATGCACTCTTCATATGAGTTCTTGTCCGGCAAATCACAAATTTGGAATGTAGCTGACTGGCAATATTATTCAAGTTATCATCTCCACCTTCGCTGTGATACTGACAACGTTTGCTCATGCGATCACGGTTTCGTTCGAAGCAACAACACGTGCACCCCAGGTATTGTACATACTTTAATTTATTTACTTATGAAATTTGCTTTATGTTACTATAATTGTAATAAAGACATACATGTACAGAGGTCAAGCGGCAAAGAATGTACTTTTTTTATTGTTTTTATAAAGGAAGGCCCCTGCTAAAAGGGTTAACAATAATAAAACAACAAAATCGTAACTGCTTCGTTACACTATCTTACCAAAAACGTTCAATTTAAAAGATATTGTCCACATTTTTTAATTTCTTCAAATTTCATCAAAGAATCATACTCTTTTTTTTGTTTTTCTTTAGTGATGTATAATTTGATTTGTCCAATCGACTTTGAAAACCAGGTGTTTTGAGTTGCAATGCGGCCGCGGATACATATTGCCATACCCAATATATAAACATTTTAATTGATAACTACAGTTTTTACCGATTAATAATAATAAAAAAATACTTTGAACATATTCTATGCCTCAACAATTAAGATTCCTGAATACTTCAAGGGTTAAAGGCAATCTCCTTCGCAGAGTTGTCGTTCCTTACACTCACTTTACATCTCTGCGAAAGGCTCAATGTCAAGATTTTTGACCAAACTAAGAAGCTTCGTTGTATACAGTCGTAATTATGAATTTGAAAAATTGTGGTATAACAAATGACAGAAATCTTCACTATCTTTCATTAAAACCGAAGAAACCCAAGCTATTTTAAATGTAGTTAGTGAACTATTTTGTTGCGCCAAAGTAAACATAGTTGAAAGTAGTCCCAGCCTATAACAGAGGTGGATGTATATGAGCCGATATTGTAAGAGAGTGGGTTAAAGGTTGAGTGGCGATGTAAGAATGCACGCATACGTATTTCGTGATACTGACTAGTCTATCGGAGGCTAGGTCCGGCACATACCGCATACCGTTCCGTACTCCGTACTTCAGGTAGCAAGTCGATAGACGACGTCACTGATAACGACCAGACGGGCTGGACTAATCGGAGGCTAGAACCCTCAAAGTTTAATTAAAAAAAACAACAGAGAAATATGCATGTCATGACCAGCCACATTCAGGCAATCCGGCTTTCCCACATAGACTTAAAGCAGACAGAGTTGAAACGTTGAAGAAATCTCAGAAATAAAAGAAATTGACTTGCCGCCGAATTCTTGTTCAAGTTTCTGTTAAAACCTTCAAAACTCCTACAAATGTCGTGCAAAGCATAAGAGAGAAACACAACAGATTTTGGAATTTATTAATGTTTTATAAATAAATGGGAACTATGTTTTCATGTTATAAATTAAACCTAGAACACGAATTAAGAAAAACGCATGCTTTTACTCTGCCATGTTTATTTTAGACACAAATCTGGATATCGGCGGTTGAATTTCCAAAACGTTTCTTTAAATTTGCGGCTACCAACAATACGTTAATTGAGTATTGACTAAATGCTATATTATTATCTGGAAAAGCGAACAATTTGTTATATAAACACATAATAAGTTTCGTGCAGTGTTTATTACTTTCTTCCTTACAATTTGTCTACAATTAACTGCAACTCTCTATAATTAAAGTTGTAGGTCGAAACTGTACAACCCAAAAGGACTGTGGCCAACGCCAAGGATATGAATGCAATAATCAAACAAACATGTGCGATTGTGCACAGAATTTTACCTCTCTTGTACAACAGTGGAGCTACACTGATAACATAGATCAATATAACTATTATTGGTACAACTGGTATTATTATGGATATTCGTATGTCACTCGGTGCTTTCCAGGTAGGTTGCTTAACTTAGGCTTATTTACCGTCGATGATATTAAAGTGTACATTTTACTTTTTGCAGACGATGGGGTGCTGTTTGCTCACACTCCACAAGCCTTACAATCTCTACTTAATGACTTAGAAAATTATTGTAATACATGGGATTTGAAACTTAATACCAAAAAAAAACAAAACAAAAATAATGATATTCGAAAACGGAAGACACACTACACACGACTTTGTTTATAATAATACAATTTTAGAAACTGTAGATTCTTTCAAATATTTAGGAATACATTTATATAAAAATGGCAGCTGGTACAGGACTCAGAAACGTTTAGCACAACTTTCTAATTTTGCATTACATAACCTGTTCATGGTTTATAACCAATTAGAATTATCAACAAGTGACAAATGTAAATTATTTGACAGCCTAGTTGGTTCTATCCTGAATTACAGTGCTGAGGTCTGGGGTTATCATGATAGCAAAGATATTGAACTTGTTCACTGTAAATTCTTAAGAAAAGTTTTATGTGTAAGACAATCTACCAATCTTGATGGTTTATATGGTGAATTGGGAAGATACCCCATGAAAATTAAACGTAAATTTAACATTTTAAAATATTGGATAAAAATTCTAAATATGAATGAAAACACCCTTGTAAAAAATATTTATATAATGTTGAAGCGAGATGCTGACAACAATATCACGTATAAAGGAAATAACTGGGCATTACATGTTAAAAACATCATAAATGAGATAGGCATGTCATACTTGTGGGATAACCAAAACACTAATATAATATTGTTCCAGTTTGTCAAACAAAGAATCCTAGATATTTATAAACAGTCCTGGTATTCAAACATTAATAATTCTAATAGGCTTTCATCGTATAGTGTCTATAAACACGAATCCAGTATGGAAAAATATCTTAATTGCATACAGGTAAATAAAAATAGAATATCTTTAACAAAATTTAGACTATCCTCACATGATTTAGCTATAGAAAAAGGAAGACATACAAATATACCGCGAAATGATAGAAAATGCTTACAATGTAATATGAATACTGTTGAAACATTTTCTTCTCGTCTGCCCAAAATATTCAGAAATACGAAAACGATTTTTCAAACCTTACTATTGTCACTGGCCAACGATACAAAAATTTGAATCAATTATGTCATCGAACTCTACTAAAGTTATTAACAATCTGGCAAAATTTTTATATATTGCTTCACAAATAAGACAGATTAATTAAAAGCGAAAAGAAACCGAACTCGTATTGTATTGTAATGTGCTCTATATATGTATCTATTAGTTTCTCAGAAAATGTACTTTTTATTTTGATACTGATTTTGCTTTTTGCATGCGCTATCGTATATTTGAGTGTATTATGTGGCTATAAATTTGCTTTATGCTATTTAATGCCAATAAAGTTATGTTATGTTATGTTATGTTATGTTATGTTATGCTTAACTTAGTCATAATTGTCCTTAAAGAAAATTACCCCTAATCACTTTTTCCTGTCTCATTTATCCTTAAATGATCAAAAGAAGGTTCAGTTTATATCAGTTGGTCACCATTTAGATTAATTATATCTTTTTATTTAATTTCTTTAAAACACTGTCAGATGAGCTATATTTTCAGAAAAAATATATAAGAATGAAATGTTAACGGCTTACCACACTCCTCCCAACCACGTTCATCGAAGAATAGAAAATTATCAAAATCTCAATAATGACAAAATGCCGTTCAATGAAACTTTGAACAAATTCATGTTATTAATGTATCTTTATTTTGCATATGGTAAGACACGTTAGAACAGTAAAGAAAAATAGCGAGATCTAAAAATTCACTCAATTTCTATTTACGTAAATTCACAAAAACTAAACAACACAAAACATCATTTTAAATGCCCACATAAGTAATATGATACTGACAACAATTTATCGTGTCCTCGTGACTTACAAATGTACACATGTTAATTTTACGAGATATTAGTAAAAGTGTGTTTGACCTTCATTTCCCTGGACCCTTCCTGGTCGCGTAAACGGATGACAATCACTGATTTCTCTTTTAGTAGTAGTTAGATGTTTTTTTACAAAGTACACAACATTTTCTTGTCAGTATCATTGCACTCATGTGGGAATTTAAACTTATGTTTTGTATCGCTTAGATTTTGTGAATTTATGTAAATAGAATTTTAAGGAATTTTTATGTCTAGCTTTTCTTCTTTACTTTTTAACGTGTCTTACTGTATGCAAAATAAAGATACATTAGTCACATTTATTTGTGAAAAGTCTAATTGAACTTCATTTTGCTATTATTGAGATTTTGATAATTTGCTATTTATCGATGAATGTGGTTGGGAGGAGTGTGACAAGCTCCTAATGTGTCAATACAAATCTGATTTATACAGTGTCTGCAATAAAATAAATTAACACTTAAAGAGACATTATTTATTGTTTAAAACTAATAACATATAGAAAACAAAAAATATAGGCTTGACTGTATTAAAAAGAAATTATTATTTTTATTAACCGATTGCAGACCAAAATGGTCTAAATAAGTTGTTTTTTTTATCAGTATTTGTTAAATATTGAAAATTCAAAATACTCGGGCAAGTGTCAGGCAAACAATTCGTAAGTCTAAGATTATTAGTACACAATTTATTTATTAATCAATTTTCATTTCCTATGGCCGATTGGCAGTTTGATTATATGTATTGTATTAAGAAAACTTAGTGTTTTTCGGCGTTAGCTGTCTAAGCTCACTTTTGACCTAGTTTTTCGACCAATGAAATATTGTAAATAATACTCGTATTCTCTTATTATGCAGAGGGAAAATGAAATAAACTATTTCGATTGGTAGCTATTTACACCATAGAGGCATCTAGCAGGGTGGAGAGGTATCTAGTGGGATTTTTATTATTATGCAGCGGAAAAATCAAATAGATTATTTCGATTGGTGTTGTATTGGAGACAAACATATTTACGATTTAAATCACCAGTTAAGTCAATATTGATGGTTTAAGTACATTTTTATATGGAATATTCTTGGGTGTCAGGTAAACACTTGCATACAACACACAGTGTAAAACGAAAGAGAAGTGTAGATATTTCTAATTCTTACTGGTTTCTTTCTAGTTCCTGTGATACTGTTCGTTGTAGTGTAGTGGCTAACACTCTCGCCTCTGAAGCGGAGGCCCCGGGTTCAAAACTCAGGAGGGACACTTTTTTTAAAGTTAATTACGTACAAGTTGGTAGATTTCGCTTTTTTTAACAGGCTGTTTGTATTTATTTTTATTAAATTTCAAGGACATTTATTCATCTTGAGTTCTAACTCTACAAGAGGTATTTTATTGAAACTGAATAAATGTAGACAAGACTTAATGTAAGACATTGCTTCTTTAATCAACTTGTTATCACTGTATGAAATTGTTGCATCAGCTTCAACATTTTTTTTTGAAAGACACTTTAAATGAATTTATGAGTTGTCATGATTCGGTCGCTTAAACTCTAGGTCATACTAAGAAGGCAGGGAGGGTTCGTCAACAGCTATAACAAGTAAAATAAAATAACTAAACTGTGTCTGCTTCGCCTCTCTGTATTTCCTTCTTTCTTATATACATGTACATGTATATATAAATCTTTTCCATCAACGCCGTTTATCTTTTTTAAAGATATTTCTTGGTTAAATTATCATCATTATTGTAATTTCTAGTTTTCCATGTTTTATATAAACTTTCACTGTTTCTCTTAACGAAATGTTTAACAATTCGATGATGTGTTAAACTTACAGTAAATGTGTTTTTACGACATGTAGACATGTCTTGAACTTTTTTTTCAAAATTTCGTTTACTATTTCAGCATTAAGTAGTTACGTAAGTAAATATGAAATCAATGCGTTTAGGTTTTCAAAGACGTGGTTGAAAACAAACAAACAAATAATGTAATTGTAGATAGATTCTGTATCTCTTGAAAAGGTTTAATGCATAAAACGTTGGGAAATAGAGTAAAAACAATCATGTATGTTACTTTCATCTCTGATAGATTGTATTTACTAAAGTTTTTTTGATTTTGTTACAATTGTTTTTAATTCAGTTATTGGACAGAACTGTGGTAACGTAAATTGTTTTTTGGAATATTCCGAATGCAACAGCAACAACACATGCGTCTGCAGAGATGGTTATACAGCAACCAGCTCGGGCACTTGTCAACAAGGTAGAATATATCATTGTCTTGCAACTGAAGAATATAAGATAAGTAAAGCAATTAAAAAGGAGTCAGAGTTTTACATTAGAAAAGTGAAATATGCATATCAGGAATGGCCACATCCTAAACATTTTCGTACATAAATCAGATTATCTTTCTCACATGCACTTTATTTATACTTCTGGTCATATTTTTGTTGGATACAAGTTATATTTATGAAACTGATCGATCTAAAATATATCTGGTTTAAAACTTACTTGGAATTCAATCAAAATGTAGATTAGCAGAGAAAATGTATTTTATGTTGTCTAGATAAACTTGAATCGTGCAGAATAAATTTTACTGATTTAATACTTAATGTATTCATGTATAAATATCAAGCTTTAAATGTTATTTCCAATTTTCATTCAATTTTTACTGTTACAATGAAAGAAGGAAAAGTACTTTACTGTAATATATAAAATTAAATTTACATTGTTTTCTCTTTCATTTCTTTTTAAAGTATTAGGAATGTCATGTGTGAGGGATACATTCTGTCGGATCGTGAAAGGTGGGACGTGCGGAAGTGGCGGCGTCTGTGTGTGCAGCGATGGGTATACCAAAGATGGACACCAGTGTTTACAAGGTCGCTCTTTAAAATCATAAATGTTTTTTTTTACATTTTTAACTAAAGGCGCATTATATTAGACAGCTGCATAATTTTTAATGTGTTAAATCCATAGGTCATTCAGATAACAATTAAACAATATTGATATTTTTCGTTCTGGCAATACAATTCGCAGCATGTAAAATTTACTAGCCATTGTTTTTAATTTCTGTATAATCAATGCCAGTATCTTAGTGTACCATACTTTTCTTATCACCGGCATCCCACAATAATTAAATTTGAATGCTAGTCTTATAAATACAAATTGGAAACAATAAAATTGGAGCCTGATTTTGATTGCAGTTCTGGGATCTAATTGCTCAACTGCTGGGGACTGTAAACTGACGAACAGCGCATGCGTTGCCGGGAAATGTCAGTGCGCTTCGGGTTTCACAGAGTTCGGGTCTAAATGTTCACGTAAGACTAGAATTAAATTTTGCATTTGGCTAAGCTCATCTTGCGATTATTGACTTATGTTTGAATGTGGCCTAAAAATAATTTAAATCTTCATCTTGGACTTCAGAAAAGATTTTCATTTTCTAATTTGAATTTCATTATTTTTATATGACAAAATCCAGCTTACCTCTGATAAGCGAAACAAAATCATATAAGCAAGTTTGAGTAAGATTATTTGTAATTGGCTTAGCGGTTAACTGGAAGTCCATACAACACACAAGCACACATTGCATAAACCATGACAGTTGAAACGACTGAATGGCAACATGCATGCAGCAACATAAGCTCTCGTAATGAGATTGCCGGTGTCAGTGGAGCTTAGCTGATTCTTTCATTACATAAATATTCTACTTGTTAAATAGTTCAGTGTATCATTCGTTTGCAGCTGGAAAAACGTTTTCTACCTAAACACACATATTAACTTTACAGGACAAGGTTGTGCAGCTGATGTTCCATTCCTACCAGACATGCATAGACGTTCTATATACCGCCAGTCCGTGAGAGATGAGCCGGTGATTGACGATGCTTTGCTGAAAGAGGGATGGTACTCAATCGGACAACACAGTCTGCATGTTAGCCAAACCGTACCAGATGCAGGATACTGTTCGACGTACCATCCTATATATCTGACAAGTACACTTTTCTCGTATCTTTATTATTACTTTTTGTGCATGGACTCTTTAATGAAAGTAAAGTCATAAGTGTAAGTAGGGTAGAAAAGTGTAACAAAATATTCAAGTATTCAATTATTCACCTTGTTCAAGACGTAATTTGTTAGCGGAGCAAAGGGCCCTAAAAGCAAATTGTGTGATGCGAATTGCTACTACGAGTTAAATAGATGAAATCTGCCCTTAGAAAACCACCTTACAGGACAAATACAAAAATACATACTGTATGATAAGAATACTTTAACACCTTTTCATTTCTCTTTCAGGTCCATTATCAGCCACACAAATTGCTACGATGGAAACAAGCGAAGTTTCTATAAATGCTACTATTGGGAGACTGGACTTCTATAATCAAGCAGAGAATTTAAACATTAAAATGAGAAAATGTGGGACGGATACTCATATATACATTCTTCCACCGAAGACTCACTTTTCGGGAATATGTCTAGGTAAATCCATTTCTCTTCATTGAAATGTAGGAACTGAGTCCTAACTACACAACGTACCGCAAACAAAACAATATTTCAACCCTGATAGCCCTTTATAATTCGAATATAACGACTGAATTGACGGAGAAGAATTTTACCCAAACTATGCATTTAATGGTTATCTTTCTTCATTTTTTCAGGTCCTGATAAAGTTCTGAGCACCACTAAATACGACGGACTGCATGCTCTACTGATTCCAGGCCTTATGTTTGAAACAAAGAGTGACACCAATCGGACAAAATATGTCCCTTACCTAGTGTTTTCATGTCTCCCTTCAGAAGTTAAAGGAAACGTATATACAGCTTATCCCTACACAAACTTTCAATATGATGAAGATGTAGATGTATATTTTTATTATGTAGATTGGTAGGTACAGTAATAGTATATTTACATTTCAAGTTGATAAAATATATGAAAGAGCGTTGAACTGCAACAATTCTGTTTGAAACCCCGAAATGAGGCAAATGTTATGCCGTTTGTCAAAATGTCTCCAATTGCTTGTCCGGAGGATATCATCCAAAGGTTGCTTTAAGCTTGGTATATTGATAGGTGGCAATGTGGAATTGTGCATTTGCCAAGAGCCGTAAATGTAGAATAAGCACACTCTCTAGCCCTGCTTAAAACGGTATAAGATATTGTGGTCACGTGAAAACGAAGAGTAAGGAATCACGATGCTGATTAATTATTAGTATTAGTATACGTAGGTTTTAAATACAGTCAAATCTGTATTAAGCAGCCACCCAAGGGAGTGGCAAATAGAGGCTGCTGATAACAGGTGACTGATTAAGACAGGAAAAAAATTGAACAAAATGTGGCCTTTCTGATTTAATTTATGATTTGAATAGAAGTACTCCAACATGATGTTTTACATTCATGTCCTTATTGAATAAGCACTTGGAGAATGATAAATCAGTATGTGTTCCATTAAGGTACATAGACGATATACACTTCCGCTCAATTGGCCCTATAAAAAGAAGACATTTGGTATACGAAACATCACTGTTTGAAGAAGACCTACTTCAGGCTGGGTTGAAGCTTGGGTTTCAGGTGAAATTCTATTCTAATTTTATGATTGTCTCTACTAGTCATACGATTTAACCAATTTCGGGGCGCCTGTTGTAAAACAGTCCTTGTCATCAGACCAGGGCCGAAGGTTATAAAACTGAGCAAGTAAACCAGTCTCAAATCTCAAGCATCTGATTTGCTTAAATGGCCACTGGTCACCATTTCAGTCAATCAGATACTTGAGATTAGAGACTGGTTTCCAATCTCAACTTTATAACCTTCAGACTAGTTGTAAAACAGTCCTTTATGTCTTGCCGTGGCTTCAGTCCGTCTGTAATCATTTGTAAGTTCCGATCTGCAACTGATAAACAGTTTTACAAAAATCACAATGCTGATACGGAAACAAGAAGGAGAGTTCAGGAAGTAGGTTGCCTCTATTTGTAGAATCAAAAAGACGAAGGTCAAAGTTACAGTGATCTTATAATAAGAATTCAGATAGAATTAATAATTATTATTTATTATTAAGTTGTCTTTCTTCCAGAAATTCCTCTTTATAAAAGATGAGTTTTCTTTTTTAGAAAGTGAAACATAAATTATATAACTGATAACATGAACAGCTATGTTTCTTCGATTGCAGATTCGATGTTCGCTAGAAATTTCGGAGAGCCCTAACGGTCAGCGGACATCTCTCGTTATCAGCGAACCTTTTAAAACAGGCTTCGTTGAGGTTAGTAAATCAACGAAACTTTTACACCATGTCTTCTTGCGCTAAACTTTAAATTCCGGATTTCATGAGATAAGACAGTCAACGGAACATAAAAATCCATAACGTGTAAAGCGGTATGCTCAGGGATAACCTTTTAATAACGGCGTCAAGTTTTTTAAATAGATTTTTCTGGGTTTTTTTTCAAGAACAAAATACCAGAAGCTCTATACTTCACGCACGTTATATAAGACATTTTTGAGCACTTGCAATGGGCAATGCGACGTCTGAAATAAAATGATAGAAACAAAGGAAAGAAGTTTTCTTATTCTCGTTTGTCTAGAAAATACTTTGTGTGTAATAAAATGTTTGTGGTTTCTTGAAATGGTTTCTAATGAATATAATATTTATTGCACTTCAGGGTGCTTTTTAGTTATTTGATTTCGTAACATGATATTATTTCCAGTCGGGGTATTATTTTACCCGAGCTACATATGAGAAATAACACCGCTATTCTCTGTAACAACGCACGTATCGCTTACTGCTTGAAAAAAATTAAAAGATCAGCATAATTGTATGCCTTTCTTCGAAATAAAAAAGAAATGGCAAACATCAAAAGGTGGGAAACTAGAGGAGGGAGGCAGGTGCATTCATTTTACTGAAGATCAGTTAAAACAAATATGTATCCATTCAAATTCAAGAAACTGTCTTTTAAGTTCAGTCTTTGGACTTTTTGGTGTGTTAGAACCCTTTTTTTTCTCCCGAGATTAGTTATAAATAATTTAAATAACCAGACATTGCATAGTTTTGTGGAAAATATTGTTTCTCAGTTCTTCTTTTAGAATAATAGTATTATTAGAATTTTCTCCGTTTAACTTTCAGCCATTTGTGTCGGTAAACGAAGATACTGGTGAATACTTTCTACAGTTAACTTCTGATACCCCTTTCGGATGCGAATCATTTGATGGCGATAATTATATCTGCGAAATGAAATGGCCGCTACTGAACACGGCAACCAATGATGGTTGTGGTAACTTTTCGTATGGCCAGATGAATACTCAAACATGTGGTTTCTCGATGAGGGGCCTTAATTACTATACCTCCTATATGTATGGATATTCGTCGTGGTCGTCTAGTAGTTGGTACAGAACATATAATAACAATTACACATACAATGGCACTCATGATTATAGTAGTTATGACACTTTCGGCTTCCTTTTGGATATATCGGGAAATATGGCAGACCTGGACATGTTCAAAATTAAGTTTTCCACTTCAAACCAGTCTTCAGGACATCGACTTTGGGAAGAATATAAAATGCCAGATATAACTGTAAGTTTTTGTCATTTCATAAAAACTTATTTACTAATGTTATGAAAATATTAAGTTACGCTTAACCTATAGCAGGATTTAGGATTTCAACACTAGCGCTAATAAGAGCATCTAATCTCTTCATTTATTTGCTTGGTGTCTGCAAACACCTCATCTTCATGTTTTTTTCTCTTTCCATAAGACATTTCACGCCTTTGCACTGGTGTAACAGTATGACGCACCATCGATTATTTACTTGATCAAAATGTTCACAATCATACTCTATTGTCACAAAAACCCAATTTTAAAATTATTTTGAATATGATCTTTAAGATATTAATGCGTTTTTGAGTTCTTTACTATTAGTTCACACTACCTTTTTTATTTTAATGCATCATTATGAAAAGAAATTTGAATGAAAGCATATCTCGCTAGCTTATAAGTTATTGATAGACAAAATGTTTCAGCGTAAATAGCAGCAAAAGGTTCCTCTAATTACATCCTTTTCAGGGACGTGTGATTAAAAATTCAGATGTATCCGGTATTTGCATGGTGACCCAATTTGATTTTCCGGTAATTTATTCTGACAACAATTCTCTGTTGTAAGTATCTATACTTAGCATATTTAATGACATTTGGTATCGTTTTAACCTTTCTTCCACGAATACGAAATACATCTTACTTGCGACCAGTGTTTAACCAGATCACCTTAACTATGTGCAATCAAACCAAGGTCTACACTGCTAGTTATTATGTTGATTAGGTCATTTCTGACAAAGTAGCAAACAGTGTATATATTGATTAGACTGATTAAGTCCGAAGGTTGATCTCCAAACTTCTGCACATAGAATATAAGCCTAAACAATGGAGTAATGGGATCATTACATAATCAAAGCGCTGAAAGCGTTGAAAGACTTTCGCGCCGGAGAATTACATTACGCAGCAGAATGTCAACTCTGGCTAACATCGTTTAATATGTGCACACGATAGAAACTGCATGTCAACTTAAATACTTGCTCACGGCCAGTATGAAAGAGTAGTCAAACATCTGCTATAAAATCCCCACAAAATACCCCAGAATGCTGGATTTAACATATAGATTTTCAAATTTTCCCGGACCCCCCATGATAAGTTAGGCCTCTTACAAATTAATTTGGGCCTCATAAACGGACTGATTTTCTAGCTAAGTTAAAAATTAACATTGTTAAAAAATAACTCGCTGAGTTGAACCCCCTTTCTGAAATCCTGGATCCGCCCCTGTCTACTATTGTAAATGCAAATGTTATGTAGTGTATAAACTGGCTAAACAATACTAAATCCTGTTGAGTATACTTCTAGTATCAATGAGACATAAGCTATTAATATTAATTAGTAGGCGCTGCTACTTAAACTTTGTAGAGAATGTTCATTCATAGTATCATGTTACATCTCCGATGAGTAATTTCCAGTATTTAACAAGCATTGGCCAATGTTAAGATAAGCACAACTCTTATTTCCTGGTTAGAGAGAAAACGAATTCAATTAAGAGAGTAATACGAGATTGGTAAACTGTTAATTGTCTAAAACAAAACAACATCCTGATAAAAAGAGACGTGTTTCTCGCTGACCTGAATACAGTTTAGTCACTGATCACGTGACTGATTTCTTTATAATTGGACTTTTAATATCCCTTCATTTTTGTTTGAACAACAACATAATATTGTTTTCTTCTTTTCTTTGTCGCACTGTCTGTACAAATGTTCGTCATCGTTCGTAATAAATTTACTTTCTTAATATGCACTACTTTCCGACGCCGCACAACTATGGAACTTGTTAGGCGTAACTAAACTACTCATGCATATTCAGCTGTTTGTTCACTAACGTAGCTGGACGTGACTTCACTCAACATTTGTTTGATGGAGTTTTCGGCACGGACGCTACAAAATTACACGGACGCGTACTATAGATCACTTTTCTTTCGTGGAATTGTGTGCTTGAATGTGCTTTAAACGTCTGCATTTCATTTCGGCCTGCTCTCGCGGCGACCACAAAACCCCGCTTACTTGAATACGCTCGATGTCGCAGTGATACACCGGAAGTTAAAAACTGCGCGTCGCCGTGTTCTAGACTTAAGACTTTCGCGCATGCGACAAAACCTGTGATAAATCATGTCATTCTTATTCCATTTTTGTTGTTCTAATTGTGTTTCATAATAATGGCGATAAAGTAGTGTTTCTCTAAATTCAAAAGAAAACATCAGTACGAATAACAACTAAACTTAATTATTAAACTTGAGACGCTTAATTCAAGTTTATTCTGTCTATGATCTTCCCTTTTCCAACTGGCGACCTCCATATCTAGGGTTATTCACCGACTTGTTTTGGGGTGTTGTCCCGGCTAGCTGAATCGGTTGAGTGCTCGGCTTAAAATGGCTAGGCGCTGTATAAGCGTAGGTTTACAATTATTCACAATTCACTGTAGCAATTTTTGTGCAGTGTGGCGGTGTAGAATTCCTCTCCGTAGAAAATAAGTCAGTATCTAATAGATCGCTTTGCTGTGTCGTATAATGACGAACACTGTATCTGTTTTATCCGCGCAACCGTTTTGGAAATGTTCGGTAGAGTGTCAGGCGTTATATGGCTAGACGCTTTTAGGAAGCGGGTTCGATTCAAATTGTTTTTTCCTTGATTGCTTTTACTGGCGCTGAATGAGACTTTTTCAGTTTCAAAATCAGTTGTTTTTTTCCAGATCAGACAAGGTTGTCATGGAGACAGTTGGAGAATTCATTTTCTATAGGAGCAGGACAAGCCCCGTTGAGGTATAGATATATCACATAATTTTATAATTATAACAAGTGTAGATGCAATTATCAGTCAACATAATGAATACAAAAAGAGAACTCGCCCACTTCGCGAATCTGAACATTAGCGGCAAAAATATATTTAAACCAAGTTAAGAATCTTCCTTTGACTTTGACTATGCATTGCTTATTCGTGTTCATAGAATTTCGTGATTTAGTTTAATAACATAATTTTGTTGTTTTCAATGTCGCAGAGGTTATTTTGGATTGACTTGGCTTGGCCACGAAATCCTAAAATACTTAAACATAAGTAGACCACGAATTGAAAATCATTTGACATTGTGTTGTTAATAATAAATGCAATTAAACTTTCTATTTAGATTCAGGTAAAAACAGAGGAATGCACATCCAGTTCACGCAAACTTTGCATTTGTGGCGTAACATTTAGAGACGGTGAATGTATACACACTGTAAATTATTGCAATGGCGTCGCCAGGGTAGGACAACTGTATGGGAAACCCAACAAACGTGACTTGAAAAAGGTAATTATTAGGTTGTAGTTGATCTTTTTTTTCAAACCTATAATTAAAAAAATAAAATTTGCAATTAACATGATATATGGCTTGATACAGTTTATTTATAAATTAAGTGTTTCATTAAACATTCATTTCTGTAAGTTTGAGTTTACAGAAAAGTTAAAATCTACAACCATTTAGATTTGAATAAGAAATGACTCTTAAGCATAGCTCTTTATGTTATTTAGGTGCGTTTCACCAATGGAATGCTTCTCAGTTTATCCATATCAGACAGAAAAAATTCCAGTTTTGTTTTGATGTTGAGTAACATCATGCCTGGAGAGGGCGAAGGCCTGTGTACTTTTTCTCCCGGTTCCTTCAAATTTCGAAATGGTGTGGAATCGTCAACAAATACAGGATTCTTGGCAAGTTGGAGGTTAGATATTTTAAATTTTATACAGACGATAACTTTTATTCTGCAGTAACATTGACGAGTTGTATAACTGTGTTCCCAATATCATATCGCCAAAAAAACTATAAGTGATATATACGGCATCGATAGCTCTTGTTAATCGCTATTAATTACAGTCTGAACATTTAAAATATTTTAAACAAGAGCCGGTGTTTAAGTAGAATATTTGTGACTTCTTTAAAAAAAAATGCGCGAAAAAATATTGTATATATTGCAGCATACTTACTGAGGAAAGTTTACTTAATCCGGCGAACCACAAACCATATCAATGGGTTGAAAAGTATTCTCTTTGCTACTGTCCGATTGATGCCAAAACACGTAATGTTACTTCGAGTTACAATTCTTACTACTACGGATATGAATATGCTAACGTGTACACCAGCCACTTCAGATGCCCTTCGCAGAACCAGTGCAGCACAAATCACAGTGGAGAAGGTTTGGAAATTTACTCTGTTTAATTTAATTTTATTTAATTTTTTTCCTATTGAATTTACGCCTTCTTTAAATTATTTCATTTCTTCCAACACCGAAGGTCGGGCTTTTAACATTTAATATAATGTTTGCCGCAAACAATCAATGGATTTCAACAAAACTTTACTTTCACAAGTGTTTATCTCAGTAATGCAAAATGTAATTTTAAGAAAGCATGACTTAAAACGTAAAGCTCCACTCGGGACATCCATAATTCACACTTATGTTCACCATAGTTAGGTTGCAATTTAGTCTTAGAACCATAACTCTGCTTTACAAGTAAATGAAACAAAATAATAAAGAAAAACAAAAAGAAATAAACAAAACAACGAATAGACCTTTTAACAATCTCTAGTGCTTGATGGTCGTTATAACAGCGATACATGAACTGATCACCCGGAATCAAATGTACTATATGTAATGCATGTTATAGAAAATGAGAATAAACTATGATTAAACCTAAAATTTCTTATCCCTTTTATCCCAGAGTTTCTTGCATCTGTGAACAAAAGAAATCGTCGGCCAAACTTCCTGCAAATGGTCATCCTATTGACGCATTAAAAACATGAAAATACCTACTAAACCTTAGCACAAATTCTTGTTTTTCCGGGGTTTTTTTTAACAAATATTTATTATTTAAGCAGCCCATAATTTGTTAAATCTGTTTGATAAGAGAGGGGCCACCACAAAAATTATAGTCTTTAAATAAAAACAAATTGTCCGTCCCGTACCACACATTGAAAAAAAAACAACAAGGAATCGACTGACAGAATCGCTTTTCGGTGTGAAAGGCGGTGGAGGGTATCTGATATTTTATGCTTTTTTTGTTTTCCAACATTATTCGTATTAATTGTCAACGATCCTTAGCCATTTTAGCTTCATTTTCTTTTCACCCTTCATATTTTCCTATCTATAATTGAATAGATGCTAACAAAAACAAGCAATAAGAAACATTTGGCATATTTTGAGTTTTACATTTTTAAAATTTTCAATGTTGGTGATAAGAGCGTTAAAAAACTAGCGAAACGCTAAATATATGAACTTATTGCAGACTCAGTTTCATTCAGTCTTTTCTGCTTCCAGAAGCTAAATTGTATATCTTCATTTCCAGACTTGCAAACAACAACTTTTTCCCTATTACATGTAATGATCTAAGGTAAAACATAAAAACAGTGCATATTGAAGCATGAAAAAATCATTAAATGTTCTCCTGACACAGTAAATTTAAATATATTATGGAAAATCTAAATATGTATCATTCAGCAAAACTCAGTTGTTTATATTACTTTTCAGAATGGAAAGATTCATTGCTACCGGCGTTTGCACTCGATGATGTTGCAGCCAAAATGGAAATTCGTTACAATGGAGATTTGCCCTTGCTTTATTTGATTTGTACATTTGACAAACAGGACAACCTTCGATACAAAATTATATGGTAAAGTATTAGAAATATAAGAAATTTCAATTTGTTTCTTGAAATGACAATGATGAATGATGATTCATGAAAAATGATATAACCAAGCAAATCTTAATTGAAAAGTACAGTAAACACACCTATGTTATACAGTTTTAATCCATAAAAAATCGAACACTAAATATTTAACTCTCGGTGAATTCACCAGTCCAAACTTACCGTGCGAACTTACAAACCTTTCTTAAATTCTATTCTATAAATAAATTAGTATTTCCAACATTCGAAAACTAAGGATGAATTATTATTAAACCCGCCATGCGTCTCCGGAACATTGATGGCATTCCTTGAAATTGTCAGAAATTTAAACTGACGATATTGCTTTGTCATTACACCGGAACAAAATGTAATGCCGTCACAAATGTTACAAACTCACGCGTTATTGACGTCTTTCATTGAAATCGTCAGAAATTTGAACTGACAATATTGCTTTGTCAGAATGTAATGCCGTCACAAATGTTACAAACACATAATTTTAAATATAAAATGAAGTCAACAAATTGTTTCAAACTTTAGCAACAACTTACTGCTCATAATGTTGTGGCGGGTGGTGAGATTTTAATATATACTAGTATGAATATGAAGATTATTCTGAATAGCCTTTCTTATTTGTCTTTTTGTGTGTCTAAACTGTAAATCCTAAGACTTAGTTTATAAATTGTTACGAAGTAAATAACATTTCCTAAATAGGTTAGGATCGGATAAGAAGCATACTTTACAAGCAGATTCTATACAATCTCATTATTCCAGGTACTAAAAAGTAGAAAGTTTATGATAGATTTGCATTACAAATAAAAACGCGGTAGATTATGATCATTTACATTTTATGTTTTAGGAAACTTGACAACGTTATAATCTTCCAGTCAAAAGTTATGTCAGCCACAGACGCTGGGACCTTTTACGTCACCAACAATAATTTTAAGACGAACAAATTTCTTTTGGAGGCTGCGGTATAAGACAATTATGTACAATTTAACTTCTGAATAAAACTCATTTAAATGATGATTAAAGCACAGACTGTGATGATTTTTGTCACACTGTTTCGTTTTCAGAAAAAAATGGAGAACCACTAAAATTATCTGCTTATATACACCTTAAGATTTTCATTTTCGATGTTCCGTGCAATACAGTTGTTCGGGAAGTTGAAAAAATAAATAATTACAAACATAAAATTTGAAAATAGAGAGAGGAAAAACATAGAAGTGAGAGCCTAATTAAGAAAACATTGTTGCTTGTATTATCAGACGTCACCGGACCTAGCTTTAACTTAGCTAGCATTACAAACGTACATCTATTAATCGTCTCTACGATATATAATCTGTTCTTAGAAATATTAAAACACGTCATTCTTACTAACCATGAACGAGTAAAATTATTAGTACAACAGACAATATCTCAATTAGTATTAAATAATGAGATTGATTGTATGATAATCGTGGACTACTTTTACGACTTGAAAAAAACAACAACTTGTAAATGGAAACACCATATTTGAAATACTTAAATATACATGTAGGAGATAAAACATATTTTGAAGAAACCATGCTTGTCGTTTATTTATCTTTTAGTTTTCCTGTGGCGTCAGCGTGCACGACGCCTCAAATAAGATGTTAATTGACGCCCTCTTCAGTGACGATATAAGAGCTATAGAGGTTAGTCATTAACAAAAATAAGAAGATTTACTTCCCAAAATGCGCATGCCATTTAGGTTGATTTTAAAAAAGTTTTAGCCTAATTAGACTAAGAGTATCATGAATTTCGTACAACCTTGAACAACAATTTCTCGCAGATTTTGTGACGACGTATTTAAAGTATAATAATTGGTTAAGATACTTTTTCTCAACCAACTGTCTGTCTTCCATTCTGAAGCACATTTGGCATAAAGATCTTAAGAATGTTTTGTCAAAGTAGACAAATATCCCTATAATTTGGAGCCTTATGAGTATTTAATAAACATTTGATGGATTGGTAATTAACATTTATTGAAATTTAATTTTAATTGACCAATTGTCTAAGAAAAACGAAATGTTCTGTTCTTAAAGTCTGGAATATTTTTCATATGTAGTTGTTTTATTGCCAACTTTCAAGAATGTCAATTTTATTGTTTGTGCAACTTTTTGTAAAAGCTTCCTATTTCAATCGGAGTAAGATTATTAGATGCATTAAACACTGTTTAAATTACACGTGAAGTATTATATTTACTATATGTAATATGTAGTAGTAGTTCACTTACATAATTATACTGTTCTACACTTGCAGTTTGTTGCGACAGAAATTTTGCTGCCTAGAGGTGGAGACATCAATGTACAACTGAAGTTGAACATTCCTCTTGTATGTAAGAAAAAGTCCAGATGTAACTTTGACTTTAAGCTGTATGATCCTAAGGAATCCTATAGCTGTTCGGACTCTACTATTGCTTTCAAGAGTAAAGACACGTGCGGAACACGTGTTGCTGTTGGCGTTTCTGATATAGAAAATTCACGCGACTCTGATGAAGATGATGTCCCGGATGTAGTGAATGAAGTTTCGTTTGTAAATATCACAGTGACAACTAAAAATAACAATGCATATGTTCTGCGTGATACATTCACGTTAAAGATGAGGCTTGCTGTGACGGGAGAAACTAGTTCATTTTGGACGAACACTTTCTCTAAAAATTTAACGGTACGTGTTTGATTATGTATTCCATTTTACAGTACCATGACGTTAAGCGTTTCTTGGTAGCGTATTTAAATTTTTACTGTAAAAACTAAACAACGTTTTGCTCTGTAATGTACTAGGCGTCAAAATTTGACCGCCGCAATTTTGCCCCGTGTTAAGAAATCGATATGGCGGAATATTCTTGAATCTGTAGATTAAAACATAAATGCAGTTATCATTTCTAGAAAAGATTCGCAAATAACACACACGTTACTTATTAAAGTATAAGTATAGCTTCATGATTTCTGGTATCTACAGGTGTTTGTCCGGGATGACGAGGCGTACTGGCAGAGAAACTACTGTTACGCTAACAACGATCCCAGGATGAGGACCTTTGACGGACAGTAAGTGTTGGAAGTCTATTCCGCGAGTGTTACCTTTTGCCAGATATACTGTCGTTCCTCGTATACAGTCGTTCCTCGTATACAGTCGTTCCTCGTATACAGTCGTTCCTCGTATACAGTCGTTCCTCGTATACAGTCGTTACTCGTATACAGTCGTTACTCGTATACAGTCGTTCCTCGTATACAGTCGTTACTCGTATACAGTCGTTCCTCGTATACAGTCGTTCCTCGTATACAGTCGTTACTCGTATACAGTCGTTACTCGTATACAGTCGTTCCTCGTATACAGTCGTTACTCGTATACAGTCGTTCCTCGTATACAGTCGTTACTCGTATACAGTCGTTACTCGTATACAGTCGTTACTCGTATACAGTCGTTCCTCGTATACAGTCGTTACTCGTATACAGTCGTTACTCGTATACAGTCGTTCCTCGTATACAGTCGTTACTCGTATACAGTCGTTACTCGTATACAGTCGTTCCTCGTGAATCTTTAAATAATAAGAGACCATGTACGATTAATGACATTATTAGAATATTAATAATTAAACTATTCGAAATCATTTAACCATTACTCAATTTAGTGAATTACATATTCTTCAACTGTGCTTGAGTTAAGTATTTTGTTGCACTTAACCTGGGCCTAGGCGGCATGGGCAGTTATATGCATTTCCATTATTGCCCATGAAAAGATTCAATGAAACGTAGCATGCACGATTTTCAGATGTGTTTTTATCGATGGCATTCGTTGTTCTGTTTTCATCTTCTTCATTAAGCAAATACGTTTATTATTACCTTCATTTATTTTAACTATTACCAAGACTAGTGTTTGTTCCCAGACTAGAGGCACTATCATTTTTAATGTTTGCATTTAGTCCCCGTGCATGACATTATTTTGTTTTCAGATATTACACTAACGTATTGGTTGACGAGTTTGTAATGATGAAGCACAAAATGTTACCAGTGGAAGTAAGTACATGCCTTATTCACTTAAAATAAAACAGAACCGCAAGACAAAATGAGTACAATAATTATGAAAACATAGTCAAGAATTGTAGATTGCTACGGTGCACGATATAAAGTAAAAAGAATAAATTGAAATGTGCTTCACAGATGAACCTTTACTGTTTTACAATATACAATTGAGTTTATCAACAGATTTGCTTCACTGAATTTCGTAAAATTAAACTTTTATTACATTCTTGTAGGAAATGCGTCTTTTCTACTGGAAAAAATATTCCTTGTGTGACAGTAGGAAATACGTGCTCAATGCTATTAAGGAAGGCGTGTTGTTTGCTAATAGAAATTTGTAAACAATACATTTTAAATGTTTGGTTGGTATCAGGTTCAGTTGGAGACGCATTATGGAGGTTGGTACAGCTGTGGGGTGACGGTTCGAGCTGGCAGAGATGTTTACACCATTAACCATTGCCATGGAGACCATATAACCGGTTACCTGCTGGCGGATGATCGCATTCTGAAAGTGAAGAAAAGAAACGAACATCGATACGAAGTAACTCTATTTTCCTTAAGTTATATTTTAACTGATAATTTTTACATACTTAAGGTTAAGGACATCGGTGTTGTTGATGATGTTTTTCTTGTTGTTGTTATTGTTGTTGTTATAAAAAGAAGAAAATAACATTAAGAAGGAGAACGACTCTTTCCAATAGACAATAAGACATTGGAGAGAATGAAAACAGTTGAAGCCAAGTAAGTAGGTATAACTGTTTGCCTTTACTTACGGACACTAATAATGATCATAATCATTTTTAATATGACAATATCATGGAAAATAAAAAAAAACACAAAGTGGTTATGCTTACGAAACACACCTATTACTTTAAATTCCAAATTTGTTGTCAAACAAAATGAAACAGATTTGAAAGCTAAAGTCTTGGAACAAACACTAGTCTTGGTAATAGTTAAAATAAATGAAGAGTGTGTTTTGTGTCTTTAGATATACCTTCCGCATGGAACTAGGATCGACGTTCAGATTAACACCTGGAGCGACTACATAGTGAACGTTTACATATATCCATCACCGTCCGACATGAAGCAGGTGGAGGGTTTGTGCGGAAACTTCGACGGCGACATAAACGGAGATCTCGTTCACAGTGATGGAAGCGTCACATATGCAAGTTATTATTATTGGTGGTGGTGGTGGATATCCAATCCAAACAGCTTTATCCAGTCATGGGGGTAAATTATTTTAATCGTCATATACGCATTTGTTAGGTCAAAAGGAAAAAACATATAGTAAACGATTTTAACGCCAAAGAGGGATAAATTAAGGATACTTATTAAGGATATTAATAAGCGTTAGCCATTAAATTTATTTAAACGTGTTTATAAGTTACTTTCTGGTATATATCAACAAGCATATTTTAAAACTTATTTATCTGATCCTTGAATTGATCATTTTTATTGCATGTACTATACATAAACATAATTCTAAGAACATTGAGCAGTTTATTGAGAGTCTTAAAAGCATTAAGTCATATTTGCGCAAAACTTTTCAATGTATTTTCAATGTATTTGTACTATCCATTCGAATGTATTATAATTAGAAGATGATCTTTTTATTCAAACCGCGTTTTTTATTTACAAAAACTTAACTATACCATAAACTTAAAGCAATGCATTTCTTAATAAGGGTAAACACGGGAAACCAAAACTTCCAATCACTGATGGATATCGAGGCTATTGAAGAATCACTGAAGAGTTGGTATGCAGATGATGTGCTTTGTATTTGCACCGGGGGAGACGGTAATGGGGAGGTGAAGTGCTCCGCCAATGAGCGGGATACCTGCAAGTCGCCAAAAGAGCCGCCGGGTAAAGATGTGTCTATAAAGAAACGGGACAAAAGATCTGGACAAATATTGGATAGTGAATATAAGTTTCGCACGAGAAAGATGAGAGAAAAACGAGCTGCATATAGAGCAAACCCACAGGTGAGAGAAACACTAGCTGTTTGGCTTTAAATATAAAAAATTAAATGAGTTCAATCTGACATGTTGGTAAAACAAACAATTTTAATGTATTTCAATTAAAATCCAGATAAACAGTTAAACCGATTCGGCTTTTACGGCTTTTAAGACTTTTAATGCCGTTTGGCGGCCGTCAAACGTCTCCCCGTACTTCAATTAAGAGTTTATATAATCATCCTGTATCTCGTCAAATTTAAATTGTTCCCCCGATTTGACTGACCAGCATAAAATAAAGGAGACGTATTACATCAACTTAAGCTCGGCCATTCACTTTTGCACTCACTATAGCTCAAAGATAGAAATCCAGAAATGCCGGAATAAAATAGATAAAAGAGCAACTTTAACAATCACCGGACACGGCAAATAATCAAAAGATTGCAGGCGGTGTTTGATTGAGCCTGTTCATGGGCAGTAATGGTAAAACATAATAATGTCTACGCCGCCTAGCCCCGGGCTTAGCGCACCTCAATATTGACACAGACATAATATATCGTGTTCAATTTTGGTTTAATGTTTTGTATTGTTTATTTTAATGTCCAGATACTTCGAAACATTAATACGGGACTAGGCTGCATGGGCAATAATACATACATATCCCTTTCATCTTTGTTAACTATGTGTTTCTATTCCCCGAAAAACTTTGCTTAAAAAGGAAAATACTTTTATTTTATAACATTTCAAGGTAGAAGGAAATATGTTTCATGTTCTAGAAGTTTGTAAGACGACGGAGTGTAGAAGATGAAGAGACTGCTGTGAACGACAGTATCGCCCTCTGTCGGCAGATGTTGTCTAGTTCCTGCAATATAATGAGCGTGCAGAACGATGGTCTGAATGTAACGTTTGAGGAGCTGGTTTTCAACTGTGGACAAGACAAGGCAGTAAGTGTTTTCATACTCCGATAGAAGATTTCAACGTGGGATGTTCACCCAGTTTTGACGTCAAAAATAAAATACAACGTTGTGTCCAAATATTATGACATTTGGTCAGAATAATGTGTGAGGGTCGCTTTATTGATGGAAAATATGCTACGACATTTCCCACATCGTATTTAGCGAACTACATTTTGACCTATATCTGCGCTTGAATAAAAAGTGCATTATATAGGAACTAAAGTTGTTTTTAATTATTTTCCTTTAAACTATCCACTGATAAATATAATAGTACAAGAGTGGATATTGTAAGATATTTTCAAGCACGGCAAGAGGGTGACAGTTTCTTTACGAATTTAGATCGATTTTGAAGCCGCTTTGATAGAAATCACGAGAAAAAACGCTAGGTTGATGCGAATTACTGCGTACTGAGAGTTCCGATCGATTTAATTGTAGATAGTTGAAGTGTATATAACTGCACTTCTATCAAATGTTTTTAAAAGGTTAATGCAAATTTAGTAATTTTATTATTTTGGGTATACTCGTAACAGTGTCGTGAAATTTTCAGTGCACTTATTCCGACAAACGAATTTCATTAATACAATAATGCAGCAGTTATGAAGTTACACTCACTGCTTTCTCGTTCAGGATTATTCATTTCTAACAAGGGACCACATACCGCTCATTATGGATATGTATTAATATGAAAATTCAGCATAGAAAACGGCTTGGTCGCTTTTAAAAAAAGGTGAAATATGCATATCAGGAATCGCCACATTCAGAAAAAAACAGTCTCCCCACACAGTCAAAAAGAAGGGAGGGAGAGAGCATGGTTAATAAAATGATCAGTTTCAAAAGAGACACCACTAACAATTAACAAAAATGAGAACCCGAGGGTTACCGACTTTTAACGGTCAGTGGCAAATCAAATTGCCACTGGGGGTTTATAAGCATACCTTTGTAAGGGATGATTTAACAAAATCTTCGAAGACGTGGACGATAAACTGCATTGTTTCATTTATCTCTTTATATAATGGTTACTTCTTTAGTTCATTAAAAAAATTATATGTGTATAAAAACCCAAAAAACAATAACATTGGCACTAAATATCATATTTATGTTAAAGGCGAACCCAGAAGTGGACTGGACAGCTCTTACGTGTGCAGCAATAGAAACATATGTTGAACATGAAATACGGTTAGATGTTCAGTTTCAGGTAAGGTTTATCATGCTCTACAATGCTGTGCTATATATATTACGTGTTATATTTTCGTTTAAAGGTTTTGACCTGGACTTTTCACTTCATTGTGTGACATAAAGCTGGTAGAAACTTCACGTTTTAATACAACAGTGATTAAGGTAGTTTGTCTTTTTGCATGCTTATTTTTCATCAGTCATATGTCCTTTCTCTAATTGATTCCGTTGTTCAAAATATTAGTTGAATGTGTTCAGAGGTGGTAAAGCAAACACTCGCTCATTAAGAGAACAGCGGGTTCTATCGTAGCAAACACCTATGTCATTTAGATTTCAATTTTATACTAACCTTACTTTAACCTAGCCGAAAACAAAATTGTCAAGTTGTATTCTATTTGGCGTATAAAACTCATTCTTGTTTCCTGTAACATGTTGCATGCAAAGGCGTGAAAACTCTCGAAATAAACAAACAATCAGGATGTCAAGAAGTGTGCATTGATACTACGTGATCAAACCATTAGCAAGATCATAGAAATCTCATAAAAAGAAACACACCTAAAGTTCCAAGTCACCTAACTTATCATCACATATGCAAGTTCGTTTAGCGTAAATAAAAATTGGATTAGTGTTAAGACCATAATCTCTAACGCATTCTGTCAGATATTTTGTTACAAAAATACGGAGATACGATGTCTCAAGCAACAACATCTTCAGTTTTAAAAGTCACAAAACTAAAGTAGCATGTAAATGAAAAATACAGAAAAAAATATAATCGTTCAAGATGATATTACCTCATGTGTGAAAATAAAACACAGCGTTCATACTTCTTAATTGGTTTAAATGAACATTTAATTTTAACATTAGCACCAAGTGAAACAAAGCCAGCGTAAAATAATCACCGAAAATACTAAACCTATATTAATGGATTCTCAATGGATAACGCTTTGTTATGTCGTTTGATGTGAATTCAAGATTAAGAGTTAAACTCGTGCGGACTGTATTTTCTCTGTTTTGGTTGCGTTTAGCTGGAATTTTCAGAGAATTGTTGCCAATAGACGGTGCATTTGGAGAAAAAAACTGTTAATACGATACGCAGGTTACAGAAACGTTACTATACTAAGTGACCATTTAAACCATGCACGGCGTATGTTTGAATTTATGGCACCTATTCACGTGTTTAAAAATATATCATATCTTTAAAAATGCGGTATTCAAATCTTCTGCGAAGGTACAAACGCTCGAAAAGCACAAAAGTTGTGAAATTTATAACGCGGAATATGATGAATGCAGGAAATCACCTAGTATCTAAAATAAAAAAAATAACATTATAAACACCGTCTCGATATACATGTACTACCAATTTTAAGGACTTAAAAGATAAAGATTTAGATAAAGATAAAGCGATGTTTACTTTTGGAGTCTTTTTAGTTTTCATTTATTTTAATATTGCTGTTCATTTTGAGTGATTGTAACTTGTTTGGCTGAAACTGTTTCATGCTTCTGACTTACTCATTTTACCTGTTATGTACACAATTAAAAAACTTATTTGTTGAAATATAACGACATAAAATTTGCATTTGTTGATGCATAAAATTATATTTAAATAATCTCTTTAAGAATGACAATCCGGAATTGGTTTCTAATATCACGGAGAATCTTTGTGTTGGAAACTGCAGCGGAAATGGAAATTGCCTACAAGGTAAAACGTTATATTATGTCGTCCAGTATTACTTTCTTGTTTCTAAATAGCCATATATTTTTCATTGAGTTTTGATTCAACGGACATGGTAAACATGATGAATATGTGACATATTAATCAGGAATTACGTCATCAACACAGCCTCCCCATATAGCCGAAAAGCAGAGAGAAAAAAAGAGCATGGTTTATGAAATGACCATTTTCAATATAGACACCACAAACAATTCGCGAAAATGAGAACCCGAGGGGTTACCACCTTTCAGTGGCAGAAATGTTTTAAACTGGACGTTTTAACCAAGTTCTATGGTCCAATAGCCTTTCATTTGCCCCAACAGGTTCTCATGTGAACAAACAAGTGCAAGCTTTGGTGAATTAAATCCAACTAATTCATCAACTCGACAATATTGCAAAAGCTCAAGAGATAATCCAGAGAATTTTTGTTGGACGGCATTAATTATGTCACTAATTTAATAATATCAATATTCAAATGCAAGGGTTTTTGTGGTTGTGTTTTAGGTGAATGTGTTTGTTTTGCCGGTTTCACTGCGAGTGACTGCAGCCTTGACCTTTCTCTTACGGTTGCCATTGAGGGTATCACAGGAGATGGTATATGTGATATAAATAGCTATGATTGCACGTGCATTCGTTTAACAACATCTGGATCTGTAGAAAACACTAAGTACAACCTAAGACACAGAGAGGTGAGTGCTATAGCTAAGGTATGAAATTTAAACCGAAACGGTGAACGTCTAAATTATGAAACTCCAGCTAAATAAAGTAAAGTAAATAGCGTTTATCACGTGAGATTTGGAAACACCCATTTTAAGGTCTTTTAAAATTAAGACATTAAACAATAAACAAGTCGAGTAGCATGCGTTAGTAACACTTGCTGAACATTTTCCACTGGAGAGCTATCATTTAAGGTGCGGCAACTTTGGAAGTTCCCAAATAAATACCTTAATTTAAATAGAGGCAGCATCGTCGTCTTTAAAATTTAACATTCAGATGATAACGAATAGTTATATCAAACATAAAGAACAACATAAGTCATTTATATGTCCTCGAATATTTAATGACAGGACACAGATCCAAGATACATGTGTTAAGTTTGTGGCCAAAAAGTAAATGAAACAAAATTCAGAAAAACTAAGCCTCCAACAGAAAGGAACGAGAGCATGACTTAACAATTTTATCAATTTAAATCTTCATGCAATACTAAGGACCCACATGAGTAATGTCATACCGACAACAGTATGACATTTTTTGGTACTTTTGTCTTCATATGCAAATAATATGAAATATTTGTAAAGGTGTGTTTCATTGTCAAATAATAATAATAATAATAATAATAATAATAATAATAATAATAATAATAATAATAATAATAAAAGTAATAATAATAATAATAATAATAATAATAATAATAATAACACAGCTAGATACTCGTATGTAATTAGGCGTTTTTGAATTTGTTTTTCCTAAAAGATTCAGACCAACGGCAGCTTGAAAGAAACGGGGACATTTGTCGGCACTGTTGTGTATGACAATTTCAACGAGGTGTTTGTATGTGTTGAAGTGGCGAGTAGAAGAAAACGATCTACCGGAGGAGGGACTGCAATCGGTGACCAATATGACATCGCACTTAGTAACGACGGTACAACATTCAGCAACAGTACCAAGGTCTATGTCCTCGACTCGACTTGTCTGAAAGTAAACAACGCTTCAGATACAGTCTTTCTGCTGGTAGGTGAAGATGCTCAACAATGAAATAAATAAGTGTAAATGTGATGTAGTGTTATAACTGACTTCCCTTATTGAAGATTTTAAATTTTTATGTTAAATGCCGTGTTTGTTAGTGAAATTTATTAATTATGTTTCATTTATTCCTTTATTATTTGTAATAGTTTTATCATTCACATATTATTTTTATATAATATTTCAGATAAAAATTGGTGCGTTTATTATGAATATTTTAATAAAATATAATATCATAACAAAACTGTTGGGCGATACACACAGTCACTTATTTTAAAATAGTTGTTTCGGTATTCACAAAACTGTACGACAGGTTAGGTTTTTTTGTAATCGAATTGCACAGTTTCAACTATCAGCTTGTGATGATTGAGATGAACTCAGTATGATTTATTTTCGTTTATAGCCAGGTTTCTGTATAATTCATGGCGTCTGCTACCCAACGAATACAACATCTTCTACTGACGCATGCTACTTCTGCAACGACACCGCCAATCAGTTCGACTGGACACGTGATGGAAAAGGTTCATAGTTAGCACTTGCTTTCACGAACCAAGGAATAAACTAAATATATATCTTAGATTTCATCATTTGCTTAGGTTATATTTGGCAAAATTCCATTTTCAGCCTTGCAATGTGTTTTAAAAAAAAGCAACATATGCATATCAGGAATCGCCACACTCAAAAAACACAGCCTCCCCACGCAGCGAAAAAGAAGAGAGGAAGAGAGACAGAGAGAGAGCGCATGTTTTATATATGTATGTCAATTCAAATAGGACGCCACAAACAATTAATAAACAAGAGAACCTTTGGGGATACCGCCTTGGAACGGTCAGTGGCAAAACAAATTGCCACTGGGGGTTTAAACCAGGTTCTAGGGTGCAACAACATTGTGCATAATTAAATAGTTGAAGTCACATCTATTTAAATGCTTAAAGTTGTGATGTATTGTTACTTTTTTTAAATAATTAAATGCTCTACAAATTTACACTCATTGAAACTTGAAATTTCCGAGGCGTTAGTTGTAAAAACTGTTTTTGATATTCGTTTATTTATTTTAAAAAAATATTCATTTTTGTTTTTTTCTATAAGAGTCATGTTCCCCTGTCAGTGAAAGCAGCGGGGTTCAAGCCTATGTTATTGGTATCGCAGTGGCAGTATCGGCATTGGCTGTGATTGCTGTTGTTATAGTTGCTGTATGCGTGGTGAAGAAAACACTTGCAACACGGTAGTATATTTTCTTATAATTCGTTGATTTAACGACTCAGGGGACACCTGAACAGCTTCACGAACTGAGACAACTCTAAGTGTTTAGAAAATAGAAAAGTAAAAAAATATGCATATCAGGAATCGCCACACTCACAAAACTTAGCCTCCCTACGCAGCGAAAAGAGGAAGAGAGAGAGATATAGAGAGAAAGACAGAGAAAGAGAGAGAGAGAGAGAGAGAGAGAGAGAGAGAGAGAGAGAGAGAGAGAGCATGTTTGTTATAAGTATGTCCATTTAAATAGGACGCCACGAACAATTAACGAAAAAAAGAAGCTTTGAGGATACCGCCTTTGAACGCAGAGAAGTGTCGATTCAGTTACATTCCATGTCAGTAACATAATCATAGTTACGTGGTATAAATGACAAAAACAGTATTTTTGTATTTTAATTACAATAACACACATCATTAAGATCTTCAATGAATGTTGACCATCTCGATAATAAGAAAACTATAATTGCAATTTCCGTTTTATAATTTTTCACTATTTTCTGTCTTAAAATATAGACCACCCCACTATTATGACCATTTTCCCATTCCCTATATGGTCCTTATAGCGAAGTTTTACAGTAGTAGTAAAACTTCAACATATTAAACTGTTTGTACAAAGTTTAATTTTCCGGAGTCTGTGCATGCTAAAACACAAAATAATCAACGTCAAAGACTTTATTTATTGTGTGTGTGTGTGCGTGCGTGCGTGCGTGCGTGCGTGCGTGCGTGCGTGCGTGCGTGTGTGTGTGTGTGTGTGTGTGTTATTCGGAATAGTTTACCTTAAGTACACTAAAATATAATTAACTATTTATTTTCCAGGATAGCGGTATACGATGGCGACCTATTTGAAATGAGCAAGAACAAGCAAACCATTGTAGTTCAGCTACGAAAAGAAGAAACGGTCGAAGAAATTGCCGCTGTGGAATAATACATGGAATAATACATGGAACATTTATTTATGTATTGGAGCAAACTAAACCTCTTTCTTGATTGTTTCTTTTTCAATTTTAAAGTTATAACAGACACTGGAATTATATATGAAATATGTACTAAAAGAAGGATTCAAACTTTTGATCTTTTACTTTTTGTGAGGTATAAGTTTGGTGTAGTTTATTTAAAATACAAATCCGCTAATGATGACTGCTACAGTTTTGTCAACTTTTTTTCTACCAAATTATATAGTTTGATAAAAGTTTCAGCGTTGACGGATGTTCACTGATTTATTGAAAATGCATGTACGAGTGAATATGATTTGAAACCCTGCTTGTTAAAATTTTATAATGTTTCTAAGTTTGCAAGTTCACCACACGAGTAGGAATACCCGATTAAACAGGAGCATTATCAAAATAAAATGAATCGTAATACCCAAATAATATTAAAAAATGTTCATTTAATATAACTCTATAAAGATATATGTTTTCATACATGTTTTTCAACATAAAAATTGCTCAAAACATGTTAAAAATATATATTTTTATATACCAAGATAATGATATCATATGTAAGAGTTAAAGCTTATATTTATTTATTTTCATACTCAGGCTTGTTGATTAAAGGTAATACATGAAAAGGGAACTTTGAAAGCCACCGAATAAGACAAATACCATAAATATTGCAGGCACGGTTTCGTTGATCCTGTTCAACAGAAGTAATGGAAATGTATATTACTGTCGTCTACGACGCCGTCAGTTGACATGTTTAATTATAGTCTGCTACTTTTTTAAAATATAAAACTAAGTTTTACATAAAAAGGTGCCCCCTCAAAAGGCTCCATAAAAATTTAAAAATCACCATAAAGCTTTTTTTTCATATCTAAAGTTTCATGATAATCTGAAATATCAAACGTTTAGGTTCTTGAAACTGTAGCAATCAGCTTAAAAGGGGACAGAGTCTAGTGATTGAAATAGTTCTTGTTGACATGTTATGTTTCTTTCAGTATGTCTAAAATGAAATTTTACTATCTGTTCTTAAGGAGACAGTGTTTATAAGATAACACAGTGTTATGAAACTATCATTTGTGTGTTATGTTATTATCATTTGTTTAGGTTATACTTATTGTGATAAACACTGCTGTGATTTTGTTATCAATTACATCATGTTATACTAATATTTTTTAACAATATTTGTTCATTTGATACGGACTAATTATGCTTAAACACTACAGTGTTATTATCAATTTGTTCACGTTATACTAATTACTAATAAATCAATTTTATTATTGATTTGTTTATTTTACACTAACTTTTATTAAACACTGCTATTTTCTTTAAATTTGTTCATGTTTTACTAATTATGATTAAACATTGCTAATATTATCAATTTATTTGTTTTATATGTACATTTAATCAATGTTTTACTACAAATTTAATTACTCCGCGGAGAATCAAAGATTAAAGAATGTAATTTAGAAAAATCAACTTGTTCCCATTTTCATATAATACTGTTTTTTTGTTGTTGTTGTTAGACAGACGTGTAAAACATATAAAGAAACCTATGTAAATTGTGTCATTTCGTAAAGAGTTGAAGTATTTGCTGATGCCAGTTTTTATACCGAAGAAGATTGACTTTACACCTGATTTCGAAGATTTATTTGAAGTGATTGTGCTCGCACTTTTTGGTAAAACCCAAATCTGTCAAGACTTATGCAGTGAACGAGATTTTCGATTTCCCGACATGAGCACAAAATTTATTGCGAGAGTAACTACTTACGAGTAATGACCGTCAATAAAAAGTCTACTTAAGGATTGAATGTTATTTTCGTGCGTTTCATCGATGTATAAAATGTCAGTTTCCTAATATCTAATTTGCATAAACGCCGAAGGTGTAATTATTTTAAAAAAAAAAAGCTTTTACATTGATGAAACAGAAACCAGTCGGTATGGCAAAGTAGTACTTCTATATACTTGAAATTTAGGTTAACTAAACTCTGATCACGCGTTATCTGTTGCAAAAAAGCTCAATATTTCATAACGGCCGATAGAAAAACATGTTAAAAACTGTCTTACCTTTTCTTCGCGACACGGAAGTCAAAAATTTCAAACTATTTCTTTTAAGACACACTTGACTGTTCAATTGGTCGAAGTTATAAAATGTTTTAGCAGACGGTAGTCTGGAATTGGCAGAAAAACGGAAAAAAGCTTGAGGGTGGCAACATCCGGCTCCAAGGTTATAAAGCTGAGATTGGAAACCAGTCTCAAATCTCAAGCATCTGATTGGCTGAAATGGCGACTGGTCGCCATTTCAGCCAATCAGATGCTTGAGATTTGAGACTGGTTTCAATGCTCAGTTTTATAACTTTGGGCACCGAAGTGTGTTCCTGATCTTTATCGTAGAGATTGTCTTAAATTACTTAATAAGGGAAATTTTAAATATAAATACAGTCATTCATTTTGTGTCAATAAGTTAGATTTTAAACTGTTAGTAATTGTAAGTGGAAACTTTCTATTGTCGGGGAGAATATAATTAAAAATAAGTCCAAATTTCAACTGCTTTTAAGCACGCGATGCATGCGTTATTCGAACACCAACAATTCTAGTGTTTTAAAGCTGTATACATTGTAAATCAAACCTTTGCCAGTGTTCAAATACATTTGTGGGGATTATACAGTTGAAATATCATATGCTTAAACACACCTATATCAGCTTGTCTGATTCTGTTTGGCTGATCGGCTACTGTTTGCATTTGGTGGGGTGTAGTCGAAATATAAAATGTATTTAAATTAATTTAGCTTGTTATTTGGTTTGTTAGTCAGTTGGATTGTCATTTCTTTCCGTTATATTCCTCATTCTTTATTTTAGCTAAATTTAAAATGTCTTTTAAAATGTTTAAGGTATGAAATAACAGGTAAAAATGTTATAACATTGTTTCTGGTTTTTCAAAATGTTATAATATTATTTTTGATTTTTCACTGCATGTGTTTTAGCATTTTTTTACAAACCAATCAGATATTTGATGTGTGACTAGCAATTAAATATGTATATAGACCTCCCATAAGAGTCGTTTATTACAATGCGCATTACATTTACATACAGATTAATGTATAATTACTAAATTATGTAATGATCTTAGTTGGTACTTGGTAAATAGAAACACAATATAGATCCACAGATAAATACACTTCTTCACTAAAATCTCACGATAACAATAGTATGTTTATAACCCCTTAAATTTCGATATATTTGAAGGTCTGTTAGGTAATCAGTGCATGTCATATAATCAGGTCAAACGCATGCCACTTTTTAAATAATGATCTTGGATTATTAACCGGAAAGAGAACTACATCACAACCTTCAGATCAAAAATCATAAATAAGTGTGTGATTTTATCAGTCTGCAGATGTTTTCCTAAGACGCAGGTATTTAAAAATGTTTATCTTTTAATCAAATGAAATACAGCTAGTTGTTTTCCTGCAAATGTAATTTTTCAAACTCAATGTTTATTATTTATTTTGAAAAAATAAACAGTTGAAAGGCGGAGTCGTGTTTGATTTGTTTTACGGCATATGCAATGGCATGTTGCATTTAACTTATTTTTCTCAATCGAACCGAGCCTGCAATATTTTTATACAAATATTGTAGCAGTAGACTCTGTTCCTAACAAGTCACTTATTTAAATTTCTAGAAAAGCGCAAGCAAGTGAGGAATTATTTTAAATACGATGACTTTATGATGCAGCATATCAAACGAGTAGCAATACACATATCCATTAAAATGAATTCTGCAACAAATATAGATCTAATCAATGATTTCTTTTTAGAAACATGGAACGACAAAATTTGGAAGGATTTCTTTTAATTGCGGTTGCTTCGTTTATGGTTTTGACTGTTGATGCGTCAGGTAAGATATGATAATTTATTATGAGCTTTTTCCGTAGTCCTAAAACTTGTAAATTCTTAATTTTCATTTATTACATTATTATATTGTGAACCAATTAAGTGCTTTACCTGTTGTGCACACATGTCATGTCAGTAAATCGTTATATGTTGTGGTCTGTATTTTACTGTGGCGGTTTTACAAGTATGCGGATATATTCCGTAAAACATACCTTTTTAAATCTTATTGCGCGCAATCTTTCACAAAATATACGTCGGGGGCTGAGTGCAAAACTATTCTATCTGACATTTTTTTTCCAAAAATCATGTTTTTGCAGAAAAGGATATACCAAGACATGACACATGTCATGTAAAAAGGATTAAATGATTTTCTAATAAATGAATTTGGAAAGAGAAATTGGTCATAATATTCTATCTGATTTTGGTCTTTTTGTTTAGTGCGAAACTATTCTATGTGACATTTTTGTTAATAAAACCAAAACATATTTTGCTTATGATTATTGATATTGTCTATGGCATATGAAAAGTTATGCAAAAGTTAATAAATTAAAAATATCTTCAAGAAACGTGATTTTTAGAACTTAAACAGAAGCAGTTGCATCATAGATGTTCATTTTAGCACATTCAAATGATTTGGTTTGCAATGTTTTAAACAGGTAGAAAGGTTAAATTAATTGCATAATGAGAAAGCAAGTGTCATAAAAGTACTCCTGGTTCAATATAAATACATAATCAAATACATGAAAAAATTAACAATAATAGTATGTTAGAGAAGACACTCAGCTTATATTCCATGAGCTTTATGTATGTCTGTCTATTAAAGTTACATGCACCAATAAATAAAACTTCAGTTAAAGTACTCATATTTTATGTAAAATGAGTATTTTTCTAGATAAACAGTACTGGAAATCCTGAAATGAACAATTTTGCTGATTCTGTTCCAGTTGGTTTCCTGCTGTATCAGCTTATCACTGTTAACCACTCCAATTCCAATCCGATTCCACTTCGATTGTATCCAATTCTTTTGACCCTAAAGATATGCTCCAAATGATTGTTGCACTCGCTCCATTCCTTTTTTGTTACTGTTTCTAATATTTTCACTTTCTGTTTATATAATTATTTATATTAGTCTATATTCTGAAGGAAATGAATTAAATCATTTTCATATTTTGCAATAAGTATTAACCAGGGCTTTTCATCCTTATATAATAGAAGCCCTTTTCTTACAATCTAAAAAAATTAGTATTTTTCCCAACTGTGGCAGAAACTCTTCCCAAAATGCTAGGTAAGATTCCCAAAATGCTAGTTAAGATGTCCAAAATTGGTTCAAACTCCTCTGAGGGGTGTTTGAAAATTGAAGTCTGAAAAATTAAGTGCTTAATAAAAAAAAGATTTCAGTTAAAAATACCTATTACTATTCAAGTTAAAATACCTATTACTATTCAATTTTATGAACTAGAACCCATCTTTCAATTAATTTTGTTTTCCAAAAATAAACAATTATCACGCATAAATTTCTCAATTGGAAAGGCCAGGCCCTCTTCCCAATTTACTGATGAAAAGCCCTGTTAACTGACCTTCAATACTGAAATGACTGGATTTGCTATAAAGTGTTTTAATGATTTCTGAACAAACAGTTTTGTAAATTAATAAAACCAAAAGTGATTTAAGATTTCTTGTGTGTTCATATTTTTTTCTATTTCTTGGAATTCTGTTTGTGTTTTATAGGCATTTCATTTATAAATATGACAAGATGTTTTAAGAAAAATAAATCTGAACGGTCATGCATCTAAATGTTTTGCCGGGATACTTCTTGAATCAAAATAGGTTTTGGAGAGCTATAACAAATTACCTATAACCTGCTAATAGTAGCAGTAGGCTCCGATCCAGTCAAAACTCCGGTCTTTCTGTGTCTAGCAGTTCAAGTGCTCATGCTAAGTTGTTTAGGAGCCAACACAAAAGCATGCCGTTAGTTAAATTATTTACATGTCAGTTATTTTTAATTAAAAGAGCTTAATAGTGATTTAATAATCATTATAATTATATTATTTCAAGTGATTGAGATGATATTTTTACTATTTTGTTTATGTTACCGAATCCATGAGGAAAGAAATAAAAACAAAGAAAAAGTGTAAGAGACCCATTTTTTCAAATCTTGAGTGAACAGCAGTGGAGAACCACACTACTGTAATATATAATTAATATGATATTTAGTTATATCATATAAAAGTACAACATGTTTAATAGATAATGCTGATGAAAGGTAAATGGAACTTTAACCTTCTACTCAATGGATATGACAGGCATAAACTACATTTGCATCTCTGTAAATCCAGATCAGCATATGCACATGCATGCAGTCTGATCAGTATCTAAAGTCCAAATTTCTTTTATATTCATTAGCTTATTTCTGACTAAAAAGCAAACAGTGTATACCTAGATGTGACAGCATTGATATATTGTCTGATCTGGTTTTACAGTGGTAGGACATGGGATATAAGTCACAATTATATCCATGAAGTATAAGGTCAATTGAAGACAATGTCATTTATTGAATCTGATAAGTATATTATTTTACCCTCCTTGTCTGACACAATAAGCACATGGCTATTTTGGATTAAAAAAGTTTAGATTATTTGCACATATTGTGTATGGCTTTCAATTACACTCTTAGTTTTTGAAAAAAAAGGCATTGATCATGGCCAGTCTTTCTTTTGCTTGTATCAATCCAACACAGTATTACCAAGAATATGAGTCGCACACATATGATCTTGAACATTCTATTTTAAATGTGAAAGATCTAAAAAAAATTAAACATGTCTACTATCTTTGGTATTGAGCATATTATACAATTGGTGTTAGGATTAAATTAAAATCAAAAGATTTTTATGAAAAAAAAAAGAAAAAGTAATAATAAAAAAATTGCTTCATATTTGTGGATAACTTCAAGTTTTATTTAGTTTTAACAAAATTAAATAGTTTTTGCTTCTCCTGAAAAGTTTTCTAAAATGCAGATAGAATAGTTTCGCACTAAGCCCTCGACGTTTGTTTTGTTGTGTTTTGTTGTTGTTTTAAGTAATTAAAATTGATGTGGATTCACTATATCACGCCCCATGAGCTTTACTCTTAATTGCATGAACCAGATACAAATATTTTATCACGAAAATTGCAATAAGTTTACTTCCATTCTCGTATCTTACAACTGCGCCTTTAGAAACATGCTACTGTATAGGTAAACAAAAAATGTTATATATTGCGAGAAAAAGCGATAACATTTAGATTGAAATTTAGTGTATAAATAAATTAGGAATACAATATATAAATGTATTTTTAAATAAACGAATAGCTTGAAATTAGCTTAATCTGATAAAAGATCATAAACCGATTTCAGAACCAACCTGCAGGAAATCATGGTTTTTCCTTTTTAATTTGGCCGTTTGTCGTAAAGATGTGTACTCTTTAAACTACTTGCTGGAGTCAACTTCTCCGTTTCAACCACCATATATTTTTACCGAACGGAATGTTTCCAATCGTCGTCGGTGGACTAAAATTAATTATAAAAGCACAATTTATAGATCTGATTATTTTTCGAACATGCAAGAACAGTTTCAAAATATTGTACACGATTGTTGTCGTTCAAACGTTAGAACGAGTAAAGAAATCTTTTTCGGGTAAACAATTTCGAGCCACGATGATCCTCTTGTGTAACCTTAGTACCATAATTCGCAGGTGACGGAATTATACTAAAATATCGCATCACATGCACCGCCATTCTTTTATACAGTCATATTTAACGCATTAACATACGTCAAATAAAATCGAAGAACTCAGAGCCAAGTATTTGAATGTTAAGTAGAGCTAGATAGCAGTTATACTGAATTATGAACAAAGAAGTGAACGTTGTTTTTTTTTGCTGGCTACCTCTATGTGAAACAATGAAACAATTGAGATAGACACTTTAACTTACGTTAAAAGGTCTCTGTTTTGTATAAAAGATTTATCTTTGTTAATGCTCATTACTAGTAAACATTTACCGACTTAGTGTTTGAAGTTATATTGAGAAATCAATTCACTTATTAAATGATACGTAAAATCTGACATAGAAAAAAAATATACCAACAGTCTAAAAATTACTGTAATTGCATTAATAATATAGTAGTGTTACTACTGGTTACTACTGGTTAACGAAGAATTGCTTCGAATGTGTCAAATTCGAGCTCTTAAAAACAGTATATTGGTCGTTTCAAGTTTACACTATTGTTTATCATGCTAACTGAATTGGTCGTTTCAGGTGTACACTATTGTTTATCATGCTAACTGAACTGGCTACCTCTCTGTCTATCGAAATGATTTACATTTATTTTCTGTTGTATAATTCATTAACAACACCTCGTTTGCCTGCCTGAAAAAAGTAAGGCCAGATAAGCCGAAACCAGTGCCCAGGGTACTTTTATAGACTTGAGAAAACGTCAATTATTTAAAACGAAACACAAAAATGTCCAACACACGTAAAAATAGAAGTAGATGTAATATTATCAATTTTGTTTTGTCTTATTAAAACTATTTCACGTAAAAAGTATTTCACCATAAGATTGCCGATTGCAAGTCACCAGTGACGATAAGGACATATAGTTGGATTCGTAACAATGAACATGATAATATATTATGATAAATACGTTGTATGCCACCGAGTCGTCCTACCTGATTTCATTTTCTCAATTTTCACTAACACCCAAACGTGATCAAAACGCAAAAAGCGAGAAAATTACACTCAGTTAAATGCGTACCTTACCGGCTGTTATTGACTATAAACAAAGTGCAATTTGTCGTAAAACATAATTATTTTATGCACGAATATAGACATAATAAACTTGTGAAAAGTTCTATACAAGCAATCTATTCCGGTCTCTTTGGTTTTTAAACATTAACACAGTGTCTGTCACACGCGACGCTATTTCGCAACTTTGTCGTTCCTTTACAAAAGTATCAGTGTATTTTGTTCTTCAAACAGCAAGATATCTTTATGCTTAATGTCAACGTTTATGTAATTGCTAACAGCTTAACATGATGGAATCTAGCCTAAGGTTTTTATTGAGCATTTACATGTATTTGGATTAAGATGTCATGCAACATAATATACTCAACAAAAATGTTTTGCAACTTTTGCATTTTTTTTACAGTTAAAAACAACAAAAGTTAACAAGTGATCAATACAAAACCATCCTAATATGAAATAACTATTGTCTCAGCATAATATCCTTTATGCAAATTGAAGCTTTAATCAATAATAATTGAAAAAGAATGACGAAAATGACTGGATAGCTTGACTCATGCCAGCGTGGAGCATCCCTATGACACGCAGGCGATGATCATTTGTTAGTCTTCGATATGGAGGCATTTTAGCTTGCTGCAACTGTACAGTTCTAATGCCAGTTCCCTACTAACTAAACGTCAAAAGTTATCTAAAAAAAGACACTTATCTAGCCTTGGGGCTCAAGCATAGACATATCAATGGGGTGACACTTCTCACTCATTTGGGAAAAGAACTGATGATTTGTGAAAAAATTACAGCCTATATCCAATCATTTTTGTCATTCTTTTTCAATCATTATTGATAAAATCTTCAATTTGCATAAAGGATATTATGCTGGGACAATAGTTCTTTCATATTAGGATGGTTTTGTATCACTTGTTAACTTTCGCTGTTTTTAACTGTAAAAAATGCAAAAGTTGCAAAACATTTTTTGTTGAGTATATAATTATAGATAAAAACTTTGTTTTTAATGTGCCATTTAAATCTGTATAAGAATGACAAAGAACAACCTGTAACAAGCGATTTAATCACCGACTTCTTACAAAACAAATACAATCGCCGTGAAAAGTAACTGCTACGGTAATTACAGCCAGATGTAAATGATTGATAATATGTAAAGGTTCATAAGAGTTTAAAGTGTGACTTATGACCTTATTCGAAATAATCATTAATATCAAGATCACACTTCTGTTGTTGCCAGCTTTCAGCCCCTTTTCAGATTTTATGCAAAATTCATAGCAGCCATCTGCTTAAATGATATTATTTTTAAAAAATTGACCAACTAACAGACGTGTGTCTCAAAATAAATCATTAAAAACCTTCAATTTCTTTGTAAATTAATTTTTTTGCGAAGCGAAGAAAAAATGTAAGACAACGTTTAACATGGTTTCGCATTGACTGCAATTTTGACCAGTTGATTTTGTGGTTGTAATGTAGTGCGTTCTTACAAAGGTCTCAGGGTGAAGAAACACGAACACTTGTCAAGTTCTAAAATTACTTTATATATCTATAAGCTTTTTACAGTTTATCTATTGCTTTAACCAACTTTCTAAATCATACACAGTTCTTTCTTATAAGTATAAATTCTCTAAATAAATTTCTAAGTGTCATAAATTTCTCTTGTTCAAATTAGTAATTTAGCCACTTTAGCCACGAGACTAACAAACCATCCTCCTAAAGGCCTTCCGTGGCCCATTCTGGCCATCCGGCTGTTTCTTTTCATTATACAGATAAATGTCTGGCTTTTATACCCTACACTAGACTGTTCCCGCAGACGTATTACTAAGTAAATGTATTTTCGTGATCATGAAAGTTTGACATGAAGAATATATAAAACTACATTAACAGATATGTTACGTCCTGCTTAATCATAACAAGAATGAGTCGAATGTAAAATAAAGATGAAGACATGAAATTGACCTGTTGCTAAAATACCTGTTAAGAGAACACAAATTATTCGATGCTTTAAAGAAATAATATTAGTTACGAAACAAGGCCCTGAAATAAATATTTTAAAATGTAATTGTAAAACACCTACTAACTTGGTAAATTATTATCATAATTTTCCTGTTACATTACATGGTTTCTGCCAAATAATAAGCTTTAAAATTTTTGGCAGCAGAAAGAAACCTAAATACTTTAAACTATCCGAAATCGCAAGCATGTAACACTGCTACTTTGCCATTATCACCGACCACTTAAATTTGTCAACTAGTGGTTGTAGCTGTGCGTCATGGGTGGATGGGTGACTATTATTTTTATGTGTTCCAGAAGTTTATTCACATAATTAACATTAAAACATGGAACATCTTTAATGTATCATGTATCATGAGTTTATGTGTTCTCTTAAAAAGTATAAAACTTTCCAGAAACAGCGGCTATCTTATTTGAAATGTTTTGAAATGCAGTGATTGGTTGTTAGTTATCACGTGCAAAGGTAAAGAAAAGAAATAAAAGACGTTGTTTCCCTTTGACTATATTAAAAAATGGGAGAATGGAACGCCAAAAGTGACAAAAGGTAAGTAATTTGTGAAAAATAAAAACAAACGAAGAAATTCACTTTGAGGTTTCAATATATTTATTTAACCCTATGACATACTCCCACTGCTTTTGAAATGTCGTCCCCGACATTTTAATCAAATTATAAAGATATAAAATAATTTGCATCAATACATTTAAATATAATAAAATCAAACGACGAAACTCACTACCAATAATTTTATTTACACAAAATATCTAACACGTGTAAGTGTTAACATATGACTGTTTATCATTAAGAGTAAATAAGGTAAGTATTTTCTTAATTTACTTTCTCTTAATTTCCAAATTAATAAACAAGTCTTTGACTGCACATAAAAAAGGTAAGTATTTCACACGAAAAGGTAAGTATTTCATATTTGAAATGTCTCTTTCACTCCAGCATCCAGTGTATTCTGAATAATCTAAAGGTTATCCTTATTCACTAAGGTAAGTATTGTTTGTAACACTTCAGCTAACAGTTTTTTTCTGAATAATCTGAAGGTTCACTTGTGTAAATGTATTCGTAACTTGTCTCTCCGCAGGCAATTCCTTTTCCTGTCTTGTCAAATGGTTCCAAATTGGATCAAGTCACAATACTATGAAAGTGGTAACTTTATAGGCCCCTATTGAAGGTCACTATACATTTAAGTTGGTTGTAACAATCACGTGTCCGTGTACAATATACACACCGGTCAATGAATAGTTTGATGACGTAACACATATTAGTAAAATAAAACGCGTGCTAGTGCTTCAGCACTTTCATACGTCAAAACATAGACTTGGGACAAATTTGTATGACTGGCTTGAAGGACTAGAGACCTCTTGACCAACATGTTTATTCGGCGTTAGCTGTCTAAGCTCACTTTTGACCTAGTTTTTCGACCAATGAAATGTTGTAAATAATATTCGTATTCTCTTATTATGCAGAGGGAAAATGAAATAAACTATTTCGATTGGTAGCTATTTTCACCAGAGAGGCATCTAGCAGGCTGGAGAGGTATCTAGTGGGATTTCATTATTATGCAGCGGAAAAATCAAATAGATTAATTAGATTGGTTGTTAGTGGGTGTTGTATTGGAGGAAAAACATATTTACGATTTAAGTAACCAGTTAAGTCAATATTGATGGCTTAAATACAATATGATATGGTATATTCCTAGTTCTTACTGGTTCCTTTCTAGTTCCTTTGATACTGATTGTTAATTTCAAGTACAAAATACAAGTTCATAGTAGTGTAGTGGCTAACACTCTCGCCTCTCAAGCGGAGGCCCCGGGTTTAATACTCAGGATGGATACTTTTTTAAATCTAATATACGTAAAAGTTGGTAGATTTCGCTCTTGTAACAGGCTGTTATTATTTATATTTATTAAATTTCAAGGACATTAATTCATTTTGAATTCTCACTCTACACGAGATATTTTATTGAAACTGAATATTTTGCTTCTTTAACCGACTTGTTATCACTATATGAAATTGTTGCAACAGCTTCAACATTTTTTTAAAGACACTTTCAATAAATTTATGAGTTGTCATGATTCGGTCTCTTAATCTCTAAATCATACTAAGAAGGCAGGGAGGGTTCGTCAACAGCTATAACAAATAAAAAAAAAATAACTAAACTGTGTCTGCATTGCCTCTCTGTATTTCTTTCTTTCTTATATACATGTATATATAAATCTTTTCCATCAACGCCGTTTATTTTTTTTAAAGATATTTCTTTTTAAAGGTCATAAGTAAATTAAGGTGCTATGGCATTTGTCATTGCACTGTCATAAAAAGAAAATTATTAAAATCTCTCTAACGGCAAAATGCAATTCAATAAGACTTTACACAAATCAAATGTATTCAATGTTAGTTTTTTGTAAAAGTGTTTTCGCCTTCAATGTCTTGGTCGCGAAAACGGATAACAAAATATAAAAATGTTCATTTCTCTCATCATAATTAAAAGTTCTTTACAAGGACCTTATATTAAATTGCAAATAGAAGTTGGTTTTTTAAGTCCAACTATTTTTCTTTGCTGTTCTAACTATTTTTACTTTTGTAAAATAATCATACATTTATAGCATTAATTTGTGCAAAGTTTGATGAAACTGCTTTGTGCCATTTGATAGATTTTGATATTTTTCTTTTTTGTCTGTGACATAGGAATGACGAACGGAGCAATGCCTAAATATTGATAAGGTTGCGGTCAAAATGATCAAAATGAATCTTTGTAGCATAATATTCATGATAAGCTTAATGACGCGTCATAAATATTCAAAAATCTGTTAATTAGGATTATTTATATCGAAAGAAAAAACAACTAAAATTGCATTAAGAGTGAACAAATTGGTAAATTATTTTAACACGTATTTGAGACGTCTCACTGAGTTTGCGTGTACCTTTGGTGAAAAAAACAGTGCATAGTACATATATTGTAACGATACAACATACATGCAAGCACATACGCATAAAAATAACGACAGAGAAATAGGTGAAAAGGGAACTTTGAAAGCAACCGAACACGACAAATATGAAAATACTGCAGGCTCGATTTGATTGAGCCTGTTCATGGGCAGTAATGGGAATGCATATTAATGCCCACGCCGCCTAGCCCCGGGTTGAGCGCAACTCAGTAATTACACCAATAAATAGTACAATTTAGTTCCATCCCAAACGATGGCATGCATATGACGGTGAACATGGAACCTTCAAAGAGGTATTTTCAGATTAATACCATTCCGTGTTCAGCGAACACGACAAATATGAAAATACTGCAGGCTCGGTTTGATTGAGCCTGTTCATTCATTGTATAACACGACAGAATTGAAGCAATTATTAATAAAAAATATTATCAAATATTTTCAAAGTGAAGGAAAATTGATTGATAATGGTACCTATAATCTGTCCCACTGAGACAGTGACCTTCGGTATTTTTACATTAAAATATAATAAACATGAAAGGAATACGTAAACATTACCATGAAATGTAAATCTCCAGACCGTTTTTTCCACTTCTTTTTACTTTTGTCATATTTCATCTTGTATTCACATTTTTATAATTCCATCCGCTCTACCGTTAAAATGACGAAGTACGAAAAGACCCGTGACGTGTATACAAGTAAAGACAGGGGGACATGTCAAACATGACTCTTTCATTGAGTTAACCAACTGAGCCGGTTAAAGTAGATTTAAACTGAATTGCTTCATTTTAAAACATTGATAGTAAAAAATTGAAACTGAAATTTTCCAAAAATACTGTAAACAAATAAAGGAAGACACACTCCAGTATTTCACTTCGCGTTTCGAGTTTTTATTACTCTTCTGAATCAACATCTCTTATAAACAATGTCTTATTTTGGCGTAAAAATGATGTAATTTTTATTTACTAAACAAACGTCACCGTTTGCCGTAAAAAAGACATCCCATAGCAATATAAACGACGTCAACTTTGACGCAAAAAGAAGTTGCACATTATTGTGAACAAATAACAATAAAAAATTAAATAATTAAATAAAAAAAAATTAATTAACTTAATTAAAAATACTTTTTAATATCGGAGACATAGCGTCATCGACTTTTGAAGAACATTACACGTATCACATAGATGCGCCCTTATCTGTAAGTTTTACTGTGACTCATGTAATGGACAAAAATGTAATTGTAACTATATTTTTACTTCAGATTAAAATGCTTAAGTGGAGACGTCTCGTAAATTGTATTTAAATTTAGCAACTGATGCATCAATATCCGTCACATTATGAAAAATCAAATAATAAAGTGCAAGAGTTCAATACTGCATCCGAAAATAGTTACGGGAATGAACTTGTAATGTTTGATCAGACATCCGACAAAAGGCTTTGTTGTCATATAAAAACTCATTCCTTACAGAAAAAACTTTCGCCACCAACATCCCTAATTTTCTAATAAGTGTTTATTTTCGGAATTAATCATTTCCAGAAAGTTATACATATTCGGACGGTAAGTACATCTTAAAGAAAAGTATTTTACAGAGGACATTCTATAACCAAAAACAGAGACTTCAAGCATACAGAGCGACTCCCCAAGCAGCGAAAAGGACGATAGGAAAGGAGAGCATGTATTTATTTACTACAAATTTCGATTTCAGTTAGATTTTGGCTTGCGACAAAATCAACAAACGCAGGGCGCGGCAAAATTTATTTCCTTTGAAAAGTTGCGGGTTTAATTGACATAACGCTGTTCATACATGTAGTTAACCACGCATTCATGTTGCTTTAGTTTTAGCCACACCTTTTGTAATTGATTTAGTGCTAAATGCACCATTCAAATCATTAGAAAACGAAATTCACATTAACAAATATTTGATTAACAACCAAACTTATTTGGAAGTTGAACGCAGTGTTTTCTTATTGGAGGGGCAGTTCTAACAGTTGGCGCATGACAAAAACGTGTTCGGCGTCTTGTGAAGTGTTGCAGTTCAACAGATTTTTACGGTGGTCGCTCGCTGGCTCAATATCTAATAGAAATCGAAATTTGTAGTATGTCAAATAAGTATGAAACAGACTTCAAAAAAAGCAAAGCACAAAGCAAATTAATATCAAATTTGTACATTTATTTCAGAGAAGTTTTTGAATGCAATATACATTAATCAGTAGTTTGTAAATGCAATTACTTAAATAGAACATGTTTTAATGAACAGGGCGATGTGTCACGAACAACGACTGTACGGCACTTAATACAGAATGCCTGTCGGGGATATGCATTTGTAAGCAGGGCTTTACCACACTCAACGGACAATGTTCACAAGGTAGGAATCTGATTAATATACAGCAGCTAATACAGTATCGGGTTTGGATACGTAGCCGTGGGCAGGGCTTAACTACACTAAGCGGACTATATCCACATACTAGAAATATGATGAATGTATGGCAGCTAAAACAGAGTGTCTATCAGGGATATGTTTGCAGTTATTACAGAGCGTAAAGAATATAAAGCTTTTCGCACACTTAACGGACAATATTCACTAATAAGAAACCAAACAAATATACGTTAGCTTATATTGTATCTGTAAGGGACACATAGCCATTAGGAGGGCTCTACCACACTCATTGATCATAAGGAAGAACAATGTCCAGAAGCTTATACAGTGTCCTTAAGTGTTTGTCAGGGGGACATAGCTGTAAGCTATATACTAGAATCAGACGACACTGTTCGCAACATAGGTACTGGGAAAAAATCAAGGCGCTGATACAGTGTCATAGGGAATCACGATAGCTAGAGAACGTAATCGCATGTATCCGATAAGGACAATCTTATACTGAGCCAAAATAAAACTTGACAAAATCACACGAGAAATTATCTTCATTAATTATGCCAGTAAATGCAAATATCTAGAGGAATACATTTCGTTTTCGTTTTCTTCTGTTCCTCATTTTTAAATTTAAAACGAACACCCCACCCCACCTTGTTTGAATTAAATTTTGATAAAATAAAATGCACAATAATTTTCTTAATCTGGCATTGTCTAAAAGATGAAGTTAATATAAAAACATGATGCTTCATGTTAAATATCCGTTGCCATTTCTAGGACGCGTGTGTCTAGACAACTTGGACTGTGACGACGAAAGAACGTTTTGTGCTGATTCAGCGAAATGTGTTTGTAAGACTACTGAATGGAAGGAGGACAATGGTAAATGTGTCAGTTGTAAGTATTTATTTACATTACATCAATATAAGTATTGTTTACTTTTAAAGTAAGAAATTTCGCTTACAATGTTTGCTTTTAAATGAAACCATTTTGATCAAATACTGTTTTATGCGCTCGTTTTATTTTTCAACAAATATACACTCAACAAAAGTTCTAACTGGTCATAAATTGTATTTGTTTACAATGCATGCTAGTTTCCTTTCTTCCATACGTAAAGAGAGGTTGTGGAAAGAACTGTTTTGTCTTGAAATCAATTATCTTCTGTATTTTTAATCTTTATTGATTGTTTTCTTAAATGAATCCAATACCATTTACTTACACCGCAGGGACAAAATTAGAACAGTCTTTAATTGATAGGGAGGTAATTTTAAAATTTGATACTTTGAAGGGGATTTATTTAAACAAATGTGCTGTTGATTAATAAGTGTTTATGTTTTTCCTACTAATGAGGGGTCCTATTAAAACAAAACAAGAAATTTAGAGCAATTTCTGTTTGCCTGACTTTTTTATGCAAGAAATGCATTTTTAGCAAAATTAAGGATTACTCTCATTAAACTGTTCCAAAATCAATTATTACAAGATTAAAGTTTAAGTTGAAGACTGTTGTTGGCATAAAATCGTAAATAAAGAGTAAATTCAATGTCTTTCTAATAATAATTTACGGACACAAAGTGACCAATTAGAACTTTTTTTGACTGTAGTTATAATAAAAGCCTTTACAACATTAAAGTCAAAAGAAGAGTGCATGCAACATATTTTTCTCCTGGAGTTAAAACCAGGTTCTAAAGTGACAAAACTCAAATTATCCCATCGTAAGAACAAAGCACATTAACAAATAACACGAATGTTATTTTTTAAGAAAAAAAACTTTTTTACTTATGAATAAAAATACTACTAAAGAAACAGGGACATCATACTTAAATCAGTAAAATATCAGACAATAATTCAAATATATTTTTTGAAAATCATTAATTTCGCACATATATTGCATAATTAAAATTAATTACATGGGTCTTTTTGAATCAATTTAAATTGCTTATTTATTGTTAATTATGTATGCTATTTTATGGTGTTGACTTTATTATTACTTGGTTCCGCGCAGCGTTAATTAAACGACATTACTGCCTAACAGTTGTAGAAAACGATAAAAATCCGAACTTAAAAGGTATTCCTCTATGTTTCTTAGTGCTGAATTTACATCATTAATTTATTTAAATTATACTAGATTACGGAGGAAGTTGTAACTTGTGGTCAGATTGTGGACATTCGGACAGATACGTTTGCGAAAACAACATTTGTAAATGCAGCGCTGGCTACCAATATACAAATAACTCTTGTGAAAAAGGTTTGATGTTTTTCTATCTTTTATTTACAAGTGTACATAATATTTTTGCTATAAGATATCAGTCCTTGTACATAGTTACGCTTGTCAAAAGTTCAAAGGGGAGACCTTTCGATTTTGAATATCTCAAAGTAAAATTATCATTTTTGAAAGAAAGTTTGACAATTATGTAAAATATGATTAAATAATAATTATTATTTCAAAACCGCGAATATGGTTTTCTTAATACGTCATCCACGTCGGCCTTCGCTTTTTCATGCGTAATCACCGTGCGAGAATCGAAACAGATTTGTTTAAATCAATTTTGTTTTCCACGTGTTCATCGACACCGGGCAATCTTAAAAAACTCACCAACACTTTATAACTAAATAACGTTTGACGACTGAAGACCACGAAAATGCCTTCAAACTGCTCTTAACTGACACAACTTTAATTATGTTATAAAAACATTCTGATGACATTCGTAAATTCAAAAAAAACACCTCATTTTTGCATATTTTATCATTCCAAGGTTGAACAATACAAAGTGAGAAAAATGAAATTTGCTCCTTGAAATCCACGTGAACACATTTTGCATTCAATAGAGAAGAGTGTTTTGGCTCATCGTGCTAAGCAGACCATAACAAAGCTACAGAAAGTTATTTCAGTGAAATGGAATTGCAAACCACAACATTTTGTTTAGATTTGATTCAAATTTTAATGGTACCAAGATGATAAAATGATCGCAATTGCTTTCTGTGTACCTGTGAGCTAAAACTGTTAATATTTTTCAATCGCGTTAAACAGTTTCAAATTTGTTTGTGTGTGTTAATAGGATATTGATACTCCTTAATTTTAATTTACAATATTTTGAACGATTAAATCAAATAGTTTGGAAAATCAACATTTATCAAGTTTGCACTTCAAACTTTTGAGTAGTGTATAGACATTTATAAACTGACTGCCAATGAAAACGCAACACTATTTTTGGAAATAATTTTGATGTGTGTAGAAGTTTTAATTAATAAATGTAGATGTGTTTTAAAATCAACGAGTAACCAGTCGATACATTGATACACAGATTATCTTGTAATCTTTCTCCTAGAGGAACCCTGTACAAACGCACGGAACTTACTTTTTGACATGTAGACATGCATGAATAACATCAAAACAAGTTCATGTGTTTATCTTTACTTACGGATTCACAAATCCCATCTTCGCTTTTACAAATGTGATAATGCCAAGGCTTTCATACGGAAGCCCTGGAGGGCCACTTTTGAGTTTCTACTTATGGATATTTTACTTCTGACTTTCTATTTATGACTTTTGACTTTCGACTTGCGACTTATGACTTCTGGCAAACCCATTATACACGTGTTCTAGAAGCTGAGAGCAGCAACGTTGGTTTCAAGTATGTTTTCCAAACTTTAAACATTTTTTATATTAATTTTAATGAGATTTGTCATTGAGAAGAGGATGTCATTAGGAGGGGAGATTTAATGTTATTTTATATATGCTTATAAGGTAAGTATTTATCACAGACTGTAATTCCACAAGTGACTGTATGTTTTATTCAATTTTAAACTGTATATTAACAAGTAGGTCGACAGAGAATACACGTACAAAGCTGACTTTTCAATGTGATTGAGCTTCATTTTGCATTTAGCTTTTATGTCTCATTTTGTGGTATTTTCCGAAATTTTAGAAAAGAACACATGAGAACAAAATTAGATATAGAACTATTCGAGAGTAAAAATTATCTTGCGAGCATTTCAAAGTGACAAGCTTTTCGCATCTAACTTTTCATACTCAATAGTCTTTATGAAACGCAGATAATACATTTACCTATTTTATACCACAACTTTATACAGGTTTATATAGAATATAAACTTGCATTTCAGACACAACTACTGGATGAAAGATAATGAGGATGAAAACCTTGATGTCGATCTGTGTCTTCATCACTATACTGTTCGGCATTACCCAAGCTACTGCGCCGAGGCACTCCCTCTCAACATCTTTAGCAAACATAACTTTGTGGACAATGCATAGGTTACTGTACAATGTGGCGTAGGTTAATGTTGGATCACCATGTGTACGTCAAAATGGACGACGTCTTGGAAATTTTGAGAACGCTTGATCCAATTGGTGTAGAGCCGGGCAAAGCACATCGTCTTCTCCAGCGCGTATACTGCGCCAAAGCACCCAGTTTTACATGGCATATTGATGGTTATGACAAACAAACACTATATGAATTTTGTATCCGTGGTGCTGTAGATGGGTTAGGTAAAAACTTAGATGATTCGGACTTGAATAACGGCCCACAGGTTAATGCAATAGATGAAAAGGGAACTTTGAAGACCCTCGACCACGACAAATATGAAATATTTCAAGCTCGGTTTGATTGAGCCTGTTCATGGGCAGTTATGGAAATGCTTTTTACTGCGCACGCCGCCAAGCTCCGGTTTGAGCGCAACTCAATATTTGCACCAATAAACTGCACAATTTTGATCCATCCCAAACGATCGTATGCATATGGCGGTGAACCTTCAATGCAGTTTTTTCAGATTAATACCTTTCCATGTTCAGCGGCGTATGGTCCTCAGATAAAAGAACGGGTACTTTTCAGACGCATTGAATGAACATCAAAATGCTCTCGATTACATCGCCGTGATGGTGGAACAGAAAACTTCATTTATTTACTATTGCAGTAATAATTCTGACACGATTCTACAGACCCGTTTGCTGGAGCTCGAAACATTGTAGTTGAAAAAAATCACATCTAACCAACGCATAAAAAATGTGGTGTACATTACGACAAAATGGAATCCATAAGTGGATTTTTTTCAAAGACTTGCGCGATACAGTTATATTTAATGAACTAGACCCAATACAATGTGAAAATTAAATTTTTTGCTTCAATTCAATTTTTGCATTTTTTTTGCATCAGGTCTGTATGAAATATATCTAGGTTCTTTTCAGAAAAGATTTCCCCATAAACCTTCATAAACTCTTACAAGTCTGTTTTATTAGATTTAACGAGTAATTCATTCAATCAACATTATGGAATTAAAAGGGAAAAGTTATATAAAATGTTGATGCAAAAATATTTATTGATCATTTTGTTTGATGCTGACTTTATGTTACGCTTTTTTGCGGTTTGGGAATTATGACTTTTCACTTATGATTTTTCACTTATGACTTTTGCCTTGTGCCTTATTACTTTTTAGTTATAGCTTTTTACTTATGACTTTTATCTTGTGACTTTTAACTTATAACTTTTGTATTTTGCTGTTACTCTTTGCCTTGGTACAAACATTACATTTTACATGTTTTAGGTTAAGAATAAATAACAAATAATCAAAACGCAAAGAAGCACAGAAGCCGAGATTGGTATTTAAGTCATATAATGTTGGTTCATTTAGCCACTAGCCTAATAAGTGTCTAATGTTTGCTATAGAATTATCAGTATTATTCATATGTTCATGTCATAGTTGATCTGTGTCACGTGAACATTCAACATCAACTGTTAATGTGAAATAACATGTTAAAAAGTTTTAATTTCTGGGCATGTGATTGGCCGAAAAACCTAGAGCAAACACTTTTTGGAATAAATTCGTTTAAACAGATAACAAACACCAAATATTTCTAAATCTTCTAAGTGCTATTTTGCATAAGAAATTTGTATCTAAAGCAACAATGTACCTGTAGAATGTACAATATATTAAACATAATAAAATGAAAAAAAAGACGTTTTTCGACTTCAGTTCTGGATTCCACTGTCTGAGGCTGTCTTCCGAATGCCCCCACCTCGTCTAGATGAAATTTGTCCATATTCACTTTGACGATAATGTCTTCCTCCAATATGCAGTTTGTACATAGTATGACGGCCGCTACCTTTCTGTTTTCCCTTTCCATGATTTCTGCATCCTAAATAAGAAAAATGTAGTAGTAGTAGTAGTAGTAGTAGTAGTAGTAGTAGTAGTAGTAGTAGTAGTAGTAGTGGTAGTAGTAGTAGTAGTAGTAGTAGTAATAGTAGTAGTAGTAGTAGTTGCTGATGTTGTTGTAGAAGAAGAGGTAGTACATGTAGTAGTAGTAGTAGTAGTAGTAGTAGTAGTAGTAGTAGTAGTAGTAGTAGTTGCTGATGTTGTTGTAGAAGAAGAGGTAGTACATGTAGTAGTAGTAGTAGTAGTAGTAGTAGTAGTAGTAGTAGTAGTAGTAGTACAGCTAAGCCTGCGATTCGGTTCCGTGTAAAATCGGTTTTGATCGGCGTGACACGCACGCAAAACGCTTCACGGTACACGCTAAGCGGTTTACGTTTCACGATGCACGCTTTAGCGTTTCACGGTTCTAACCGTGTGACCAATCAAATCACAGAGCGGTTTAACCGTGAACCGTGTGACCAATCAATACGCAGACGGATTGTAACGAGGTCGAGATAACAGTGTCGCTATTATGCCCCACATACGCACCTTGTACATCTAACCCTGTACGGTGAAATTTATAAAAACCAGATCACGAAAACCATGTTGAACTAAAGCGGTTCATAGCCTAGTTATTTTATTGTCCCTTGAAGTAATTCTGATGGAAAGAAATTACCGGTAATAAATATTTATTACTGTATATTAAAGAGCCCCTTAAAAATAAACCCTAGTGGTTAATTCAATGAATTTAATTGTCTTTTGAAATAGATCTGATGCGAAAAATTATCCGTAATAAACAATTACTTAATATTTTAAAGGGCTTAAAAATAGACCCTTGTCTTGGACCGTGTTCTGTGTTTTATATACTGTACTGAGTACAGTTGTGCACGCTGATCTGGGTTTTATTCATGCTATAGCATGTAGAAAACGTGAAGAATATTTTGATGATCTGCGATAAATCAAAACTTATGGTGAGTCTCTATGTTGTATATAACAATTAAAACACAGTCAGAAACTTGGAAAACTGTATAAACGGTTGCTGTCATGCCTGAAAATTGGAAGTTTTGATTATTGAGTACCCGCCCTTTGGCTTTGCAATGCTATTAAATTCTTATGTTTATATGTTTGTATGCTTTTGCATGCAACATTGTTGAGCTGATGGATGGGTTGGAGTTATTTCACCAAGACAATTTGTACTTGTTTTGTAATACGAGAACCTGTTGGGGCAAGTGTGAGGTTGGTGCACCCTAGAACCTGGTTTAAACCCCCAGTGGCATTTTGTTTTGCCACTGACCGTTCCAAGGCGGTAACCCCTCTGGTTCTCACTTTTGTTATTTGTTTGTGGCGTCCATTTTGAAACTAATTATTATAATACCATGCTCTCTTTTCCTCTCTACTTTTTGGCTGTGTGGGGAGGCTGTGTATGCTGGATGTGGCCATTCCTGATATGCATATTTCATTTTTTTATTGTAATTAGATTTCGCAAGCGTGTGCTCAACTGGCCGGTTGCACAGACACCTGATTAGAGGTTCTTTTCTGGCCAGCATGTCAGGTTTGGTCAATTTTAGCTAATAAATGGGCGATCTGTATTATGAAATGCAACTTTAATCACCCAGAACACAAAGTATCCCTGTTTTCGAAAAAAACAAACAAACATTGCTTGTTGTCCGAAATAACTAAGAGTCAAGTTACCTAAGCTCGGCCAGTCCAATGTTCTGCATCGTTTGTTTACAACTGTTGTATATCCAATTCAAGTGTGAAATGGAAAGTAAATTGTTTTGTTTTTTTGTTTAACCCAACATGACATTGGAGAAAGGAAAGCTCAGTATCATCAAAGCGCTTGAATACAGACAGCAGACGATAGCTTTCAAGAAATAACAGATGCTGATTTATCTAAAACTCTAAACCAAAATGTATTCTTAAAAAAAACATACTGTGCATTTAATCAGGAGGGAATCGTTGAGAAAAAATGTTACCTTAAATATCTACTTGAAAAATTATAAAATGATTTCTTAAAATGACATCTAAAGCAACATCCCACCCACCAAATAAACACTGGGGTAAGACTAGAACCGCACCACAAGTCTTGGAGTACTAGGATAAAATTGTTAAACTCAAAAATTAATTAAAGATCTTTTTATACTTAAATTCTTTTGTGTAATTAGTTATATGGATAATAATTGCATCTTCTTTATAATTGTTTATTCAGCAGTGATGAAATAAGAAAATTCAGTATCAAGGAAGGTATGTATAAATCTATAGAACAAAATAAACAGTGGATGCAAGTTCTCAATTATTATGAATAACTCTGTCAGTAACTCCCATTATTTAAGATATTTAATTATTGATCTACTTTTTTATAACCTAAATTATCAAGTTTACCATTAATTGGCTGGTAAACTACTTGGCCTGAGCATTGGACCAAATCTACTGAAATTTAGTTCTTTTGAACCTGTTGAAAACCACACCGATTTTATCCATTAACTGACGTTATCCAGGCGCTTGCATGTGTGACGTAATTTTGTAAATACATGGTGAATTCAAGTTCGGTTGGTGAATAAAATAGATGTAGAGAATAAGTTATGGAACTGGCCCAGCATAGGTAACCTGACTCTACTGTTAAGATAACAAGGAAAACAGATCACAGAAAAATGCATCATCCAATTGCACATTGATTTGGAAGACAAAATCATAACTTACAAATCATGTGTTGATTGTTGTTGATAGATCTTTTTAATTAATCTTTCCCATTAAACCAGTAAGGAAACATAAATTTGCTATGAGTGGAGTAAATCCAAATTTATTATCAAATTTTATGGAAGTTTTCAGTCTAGCCAGGATCAAAAAACGTTAAAATTGGCAGAATCTTGAATGTTAGGAAAACGTCTGTATGTTTTTTGTACATATGATGTGTGATTGAAATAAAAATCAGGTAAATAGAATGTTGACAATCAAAACAAGTAACCTTAATCCTTATTTGCATCATTTTGGAATAGAGCAGATTCTGCGGACAAGAGTGTGAAAACCTCAGTATAATCAATAATTTAATAAATTATAATAATAATTACAGCAATTATCCATTTTGAATTAAAATTTGAAATTGAATTGAAAATATACATCATCATGTTGAGAATCAGTGTTTTAATAATCTGAGGTAAATAAGAAAGCCTTCATTTGTAAATCCGTAAAAGTAATTATTGGGTTTGGTATTTCCTAAATTATTTTTACATACAATTCCATATTTCCTGAAAAACAAACAAATTTTAAAAGCAAACAGTAACATTTTTTATCAAATTGCACAGATCCATTGGCTAATCACAGGGATTTTTCATCTAGTCTCATGGGGCCGATAATAGGCTCCATTCCCAATGCCAAAAGGGGCACATTTTTCCCAATTTCTAGTAAAAAATTCCCAATTTAAACAGAAACAACTTTTTTGCCTATAAAATAGAAACAAAAAAAAAACAAACAAAATACATATTATTAAGGAACTTTTCAAATTACATCATTAGTTTGTTTTATTTTGATCAGTGATCTTTGAAACCTACATTCCTTGAATTTATGTTTGCAACCTGTGTAAAACCAGTGTATTCCATATACAAAATTTCCTACTTTGAGCAGGGGCCTTTTCCCCAAAACCCCCTAAAAAGCCCTGAATCAGGATCTAGAATTTTCTTTGATGTGATAATTGCCATATCCCATAAAGTAAATGGTTACATTTACCTGTTGATAACATGTCAATGAAATCTGGGAAAAGAGTACCCTAAAAATAATAATACAATCAAAGTATTCAATTTAAAATAGCTTGCAGTACAGCAAATTTGAATTGAAGTAATTTATTGAAAAGTTTCAAGTTCCTTGACCTCTCTGAAGCTTTGATGTTGCTTTGTTACCAAGAATTTGCTATGTTGAAGCTCATGCTTGAACTTTTTTTTGAGACATGGACAAGGTAAATAATAACGGTAACAAAATTCAAAAGTAAGGCACTTTTTGGTGCAAAACACATGAGCATCCTTTGTTGATTTCAAAATATATCTAAGGAATTATTTCATTTCTGACCAGGATGATAACTGTGTTGATCCAGGTCTTATAGAATGGATGGGTAGGTTGATCTGGATCATCCCTAATTGCACATGATATGTAAACAGTATTGATGGAGTGACAGATGTGTCTGAATTAAATTATTTTCATATTCTAAAATAATCATCACTTAGAGATCACACCAAACTTATTGGTACTACTTGTCTGTCGATACCACCACGCAAAGCTCCAGATCAGAGGGGAAATTTCTGAAAAACTATTTTGATATTTGGTAAATTGTATTTGAATTTTATAAGTACTAGTACGGGTATGCTTTTATTTTAAGAATATGGCAAAGTGCTTTATATTTATTTTCTCCACATACAAAGGTTAAGTCTAAAAAGATATTCAAGCTGCAGATTCTATACATAAGTATGGTAATATTCATGTTGTTATTTCTTGTTTTAAACATTTACTATGATGAAACAGTTGTAAGTTAACTCAGTACTCCTTTAATTTGATAAATACCCTTAAAAATCAAAATTCAATGGGTAAATACCCATACCTATTTGCATCAAATATTATTTGGAGGTCTGCTGTCACACCTATTATATATTGTCAGCACATAAAATCTTTTTTTGTAAAGCTGCACAAAATTTAAAGCTATGTTGCACTTACCACTAACACTTTTTCAGCAAATTAATTTTAGTCATTGGGGTCTTATACAATTAGTAGGAATTTAATTTGCTATTTAAATTTTTAATTAAGTGCCCATGTGTTGTTAATAAAAGACTGGACAGGTTTGAACCTAAGACTTGGGGACTGAAAACAAAAATCAGTGTTGTAATTTAACTGAAATTTTAAGTACAACAAATAGATTTGAACATGAAAAAGTGTCTGATTAAAGATCTTTAAGTGCAGCCTTTCTTATTTTCATAACTACACTCTTTTTGGACTGTATTCATTGTTTGGGATGATGATATACCTAGTTTTAACACTCCCATCCAATTATTTTTAACCAGCCACTGTTCTTTTTTTAACATAATGCTAATTACTTAAAGAGCCTTGTGTTTTATGACCATGTTACATAATATAATCAGCAAGACACTGATCTTATCAGACTGGGTCAGCAGGGGGTGTCATAAATATCCTTTTGAAGATAAGTAGTTTACTTTATGAGAGATTAAAGATATGTTAATTTAGAGTAGAAGTGTTGTTTTAAGGAACTGACTTTATACTATAATAATATTTGATGTTATCAGTGTAGTAAGACACTATTGATTTATTTAATGTTCTCAACTGAAATAAGTGCAAATGAAATGTTGTTTCACTTTGTTTTTTATTCAAGCCAGAGGAAAGTTGAAAACAAGTTAAAATCATATTATTTTCTAATGATTCATTTTTTATTGTAAAAATACTTCAAAAAGCAGAAATCTAAAGATAAAACATTATTTCAATAGAACAATTGATTTTTTGTAACATCCCTCCTGTATATTTGAAGATGTTGATTTAGCATACTGGTTTACTTTTATTTTATAGTTTTGATATGTTATAAGTGGCAAAAGAAAAAAAAACTCAGATGAAAAAAGAGATATTATTTAAAGAATATAAGTTTGAATTTCTATTATATTATGCACTTTTCACTCCAAGTTGACAGAAGTCATTTATTCTTAAGTGATTTGTGTCAAGCAAAGATGTCACACATATCAATAATGTAAGTTATTGCATAAAATTTGCAGAAAAAGACTTTACCATTAAAAAAATCCAACTGATCAGGATCTGCACTGTTTGTTTTTTGATTACTGGATGAGCCAGCTGATCTGGATCTACTTCGGTCACACATGTAACAAAAGGCGTATAATTATATGGCATAAAGGGTTAATCATCTCTATTACTTCAATCAATGGGATATGGCTCATATTCCATGTGCAACCAGGATGGATGCAGATCAGACAGCACATCCAAGGAGTTTGATCTGAATCTAGTCTGGTGGCTTCTTGTTCATCTAATCTTGTTGTTTTTTTCTGAAAATGGGAATTGAAGACCTTGATCGGTGATATCCAGGCTGATCTGGATCTAAAGTGTTCACCCATGTGATTTAAGCTGTATCTTTAAGCTGAAGGTTTAACAGTTTTAAAAGAATACAGGTATCCATTGATTTTGCACAGGTTTTACATATTGATAATCTGATTGATTATCAATCCGGAAATATCAAAAGTTACTTAATATTTATTTTGTAAATGGACCAGTGCTATTGGTTTGTGAAAAAAGCATCATTATGGCATTATTAAATGTTACTAAACTAATTGTTGTGACTACTGCATCATAGATAAATAAGTGCTCAAAACATAAAATAACGCTTCACATTCATGACCTTATGCATAATTCTTTATTTAATTTTAAAAATAATAGGAAATAAATGTATATGGTTTAACCCATTCCTCCATCTTTAAGCATTTTTACACATGAGCGACCTGTATAGATCCAGATCAGCCGGCACATCTGTGCAGTCTGATCAGGATCTGCACTGGTCTCATTTTGGTCAGAAAAAACCTTACAAATCTTAAAGCCAACAGTGCAGATCCTGATCAGATGGCATGGATGTGCCGGCTGATCATGATCTACACTGTTCGACCACGCAATAAAGGTGAGTCTATGGAGGAAAAGGTTAAACAGAATGACAAAACAGTGAAAGTAAATAATCACATGCTTAATGGCCTGAAATGAGAATTACTAGTACATGTTTAATTTTTATTTAAATAATGTACTTATGGCACTTTCATCCCCAAAAGCTGCACTGTAAGGTCTGCCACCGTTTAATAAGTGGACCCCACTTATCATTACATAATAAAAGTTTCAAGAGTTTAAGAAATGCAAATTTTATAGATTCAGTCTTAATAATATTTTCTATAATTATGTTATTGGTAAAAATTTTAGTTTATCAAACTTCTTAATTTTTGACAGACTAAGTAAATTATCTGTGGAACTTAATTGCAATTAATCTACATGTACAAAGAAATTTCCTTTTGTTTTATCAGCTTGGCTGCAAAATGACAGGTACAGTAAAACCCCTCATTACAGACACCCGATATTACGGGCACCCCGGTATTACGGACAATTTTTTAAAGAACAGACATGTTCTCTTCTGTTAGATTCAAACTCCTAATTACGGAGAATCCGCTATGAAGGACACTTTCCCTCAGTCCCTTAAGTTTCCGTAATAGAGAGGTTTCACTGTATTTGATTAATTAAGTGTCAAGCCACAGACTGATTAGGGTTTAGGGGGGTTTATTTTTGCATATTGGCTACATAGAATTTTATTGGTTGTTTAAGAAATATTACTTGGACAATTATATTGGGATATATGGTATTTTAAAATACTGGATACATAAAGAAAAAGAACTATTTTTGGAAGAAGATCAGTGGTCTAGGTGTAGAGCGTCGGACTCCAGATCCGGAGACTGCGTGTTCGAGTCCCATCAGGGATGAGGTTCGTCTGCAGTTTCCTCAATCCACATTCGGCGCGAGTACTGGTTGGTAACCCAGGAAGCAGTCATCGAGCGTGGTTAATATGAGTTGGAATAACTTGTTTCACAATCGATGTAAAATAAATAAGTTTAAACTAATAAGAACTATTTGCTGTGTTGTATTTGACATCATAAAGTATGTATGGAAAGTACTACTGTTGCCCTCTGCTAAGCACCTGGCAGAGTGGACCCCTGGGCAGAGTGGATGTTATAGAGGTGTGTCTACACATGTACATTGAGCTAATTAATTTTCCAACTCCCAGGTCAGCTCTAATGCTGAAGTATACCCAGTTTAGACCCCAAAGACAAACAACAACAACAATCTTTCTCACTTCATTCCGATCGCAGGTCACTTATAGACTTGTGCATACATGCAGTTACAATGCAGAAGTGTTTTCTTGTATGTTTCTTATTTAATAGGTGAGCAGGTCCATGACTTCTCCCTAAACTAGAAACTTCTCTCTGTTCTCACAACCTAAGCTTTTCCCAGCCTATCTGCTCAACGGAATAAGGCTGTTATCCATAGGTGAACAATGTAGATCCAGAACAGCTAAAACAGCTGTGCCATCTTGTCAGGATCTACACTTCACTTTTTGATTCAATAGATAATTTCTTACTAAGAAAAAGAAAAGTGTAGATCCAGATCAGATAGTGAGGATATGTTACATTTGTTATTCTATATTACACCATTTTTATCATACATTATAAAGCACAGGCAAATATTTCAATTTTGTTGCCAGCAGACAGCATATTATATATTCATGCATCAACTTTGTCTTTTCACACTTTTTAAACACCTTACTTCTTTTTCAGGGCAACAGGAAAGAGAACTTGTAGAGTTTTATGAGGGCATATGGAAACTTCTATTTCGACACATCACCCAAAAAGAAATCCAGTATGACTAAACATCTTGCAACTGTTGAGATGGACTGTGTTGTACAACAGATTTGATTATTATCAAAATATATAGTGAATGTCGCTATGCAGACTTATGATGTGGAAAGTATTTTGTTTGAATCTTGAGAAAGTGAAAGACATTGAAATTAACAATGCATTCTTGAAGATATTGGAAAAAATATTAAAACTTCATGAAGTTGTCAAGAAGATTTCCACAAGCCAGCAGCCAGTGGAGCCTTGTACGTCGAACAGTCTAAAGTGTTATTATTATGCAAACATCAAGGCATATTCCAGCAAGAAACTACTTAATTTAAGCTACTGATTGAAGACTCCTCTGAAGAATACTACTTCCCAAGCAGGACAGAAACCTCACAGTCTTTCATTGATACCTAGTTGCCAGCAAAAATAAAGCAAGAATTCTGTCTCAAGCAAAAATTATGTGTTTCACATGTCAGTCAGCACTTTCCTGTAATGTCTCCTCGCCAAAGCATCCAGCAGCCACAGAACTAAATAATTCAACCGTTGAGCCAGCATCCAGAGATCCAGATTTGCGAGTGAAGCAGCAAACAGCAAGTCTGCATCCAATGGCAACCAGCAGCTAATGAATCATCTTTAAAACATTTTAAAGACACTAAACTACATAGCTGATACACATAATTAATTTAACTTGAATTTATCTAATTAAATCTCATAAAGAAAACGGGGCTGCTCGTTTGCTGTTTACTCGTGTATTACATAACTATTAACATCCATTATTTTGTCTCAAAATAGTTTGGGGGATCATCTAGTCATTGCTAAGAGTTGTTTAACTCTTTCCTCCATATATACGCATTTTTACGCATGTGTGACCAGTGTAGATCCAGATCAGCACATCTCTGTGCATCTTATCAGGATCTGCACTGGTCGCATTCTGGTCAGAAATAACCTAATGAATCAAAAAGCGAACAGTTTAGATCCTGATCAGACAGTACGGCTGTGCTGGCTGATCTGGATCTAAACTGTTCGCCCAAGCAATAAAGGTGTATCTATGGAGGAAAGGGTTAACCCTATGCATTTACTTCATAGATACAACTTTGTACTACAATGTATGTACTTTCAATGTTTTTTAGCTTGATTATTCAAAGAATAGGACTGTTACTCTCTAGGCAACCTGCAATGCTATAAGCAAGGTATTTCTGATATGATGACATGTACTTCTCTGTTGTTTTTGTGATATTAAATTTTTTTTTCTTACTACTGTTTGTATTGTTATTTTCTATATCAAGACTGAATATGAAACAAAATCTAAATCTATATGTAATCCTGATGTTTTTACATAAAAATGGGATTTAACCTTTTACTCCATAGATACGCCTTTGTTGCATGAACCAACATAGTAGATCACTATCAGCGAGCACATTTGATTCGGATCAACACTGTTCGCATTTCTTAGTTTATTTCTAATCAAGATGTGACCAGTGCAGATCCAGATCCGACCACATATATGTGCAGGCTGATCTGGATCAACACTGCAAACTCTTTTAAGCCTGTATACCAGTATGTGAAGTAAATGGTTAAACATAGTTGTGTAATGTATAATTTACAGTAGGACTGCATGATCTGGTCTTATTTAAAAAGGTTCTTTTTTTCCTTTTGCCAAAGACAAATAATGATAATGGGGATACCACGGTTAACATCATCTCACTTTGATCACTATTATTTGATGCACCATTGAATCTTTACAGCCTTAAAGCCAGAATATTTTTTAACTATTTCACTCACTTTGTCGTCTGCATTTTGCTCTAGTCAAAGACACAGATTCGCATCGCTCTTTAACTGATCTAGTAAATCTCATTTTGATATGTGGACTGGACGAGAATTACTTCACGTAACAAATCGCTATTTTCACTTGATATAATCCACCATATTGTAGCTGATAATAACGTGTTGACTGGATTTTAATCATGTTTACATCACTTTTAATCGATCTTCATGTTATTATGTTATTTTGATATACTTCTTGAACACATTGACTAAATTATTACATCATTTTAAGGCCCTAATGTGATCGGCATTTCAAATTTGTATGTTTGCTTTCTGCAGGATAACGCACTTTGAACGGTTACATGGTGCAATTTTGGTGATTTTGATTTTTATATCAATAAGTAAATAGTGAACCTGAGTTTAATGATAAAGAATATGCATCTTTCTTTAAATTAATGCAAGTCAAATTTGTATTTAAAATTCATTAAACAAGCTTTAATGATAGACAAAATTGATGAAGGCTTTCGGTATCAAAAATGGCGATCTTGTGATTCAAGATAACGCAGGCCACGTGCATAGGCGAGAAAATGCGATGATGCATATCTACTTACATATAATATAGGTCTTTGCTGTAGTAAGTGTACATTAGATTTTTAAAATGAGCACTCTAAATATAGTTGTATAATAATAATAGACAGACGCCCATATGCTCTGCTAAGGACGTCTTTAAATAAACACAAAAACACATACACACACACACACACACACACACTAGTAAGTGTAAAAAAACAACCTTTTATTATATATATTGAAAAGCCAATTCAGATGCAGCAAATTTGTGCCCATCTTACATAAACCTGAACATAATTCAGGAAAGAAATAAAAACAAGGAATTAACAGATTATATCTAGTGGCCATCAGTGTAGATCCACATCAGCCTGCACATCTGTGCCATCTGTTAAGAATCCACACTGATTCATTCTTGGTCAGAAATAACCTTATGGGACGAGAAGCGACTAGTTTATATCCTAGCTGATAAACCACAGCGATCTGCGCACCACAGATCCAGATCTGCCTGTACATTCGTGAAGTCAGGAAGTCTTATTGGTCAGTTATAAACTTATGAATGTAGACATGACCTTGTCAATAATAATCTTATAAATCTAGAAGCATTGAATGAAACCCCAATCAGACTCAATGATGTATCAGACTAGTGTAGATCTAGATTAGCATGCACATCCATGCCGACTGATAAGGATCCTCGTACTGTTCAATTTTTGGGTCAAAAATAACCTTTGTGACAAGAAAGCGACTAGTTTATTTCCTAGCTAATCAAGCAACACAGATGGGAGTCCACTGTAGTTCCAGGTCTGCCTGTGCTTTGTGCAGTCTGATCAGGATTTACACCATCCATTTATTGAATGGTCAGGAATAAAACTTTATAAATCTAGACAAATCTTGGTCAAGAATAATCTTGTGAATTATTAAAAGCATCTAGAAAAGCCCCGATCAATCTCATTGCAGCTAGTGTAGATCCAGATCAGCATGCACATACATGCTGTCTGATAAGGATCCACATACTGCTATATTTTTTAGCTAGAAATAACGCAATGAGATGAAATGCGACTATTGTGCATACCCTAGCTGACCAAGCTGCAAGGAAGTCAAAAACATGTTGTAGATCCAGATCATTCTGTACTTTAGTGCTGTCTGATCAGAATTTGCACCATCCACATTTAGTCAAGAATAACCTTATTAAACTAGAGAGGGCTTGCATAGATCCTGATAAGACCGATGTGTTTGTTTTCTTGATCACTTTCAGGTCAAAATTAACCTTAATATATTGAGCGAATAGTGCTGGATGTGTCGAATCTCCGCAAAATTTATCCGACTTAAAAATGTCGGGTACCAATTAAGTTCGGTAAATTAAATCTTAACCTTCTTCTCCAGTATTAACTGATTTTCGGGGAATAGACTTTAATAATAATCATAAGGGATATAATAAACAAAATCATTTCAATCTTGAACTCTGTACGTTTCGGCCTACGACCTTTTTCAAAACAAAATACAGATTGCCTTATATGCAAGTGTTATTTTCGTAGACTTGTTTCGGTTTTCATATTAGATATGACAAATAAACAGTAAACATTCATTGATAAATAGCAATTGTTTGGATGTATTCGAGAAATGGCCATTATTAAGTTTTGTTTTTATGAATTAACGCTTCACGGTGCGCATGCGTATTGAGATCTCACGGTTTCACGGTGCGCATGCGCAATGACATGAGCGGTTTCACGGTGCGCATGCGCTGTAGTATCACGGTTCACGGTTCACGGTCCACGCTTTACGTTACACGCTGCGCGAGCGTTATCGTTCGTCGCAAGGTTTCTCACGCAAAATCGGGGAACCGAATCGCAGGCTTAGCTGTAATATGTTACAGAATAAATTCCGTTAACACGTCACTTTTTCGTTTATTATAATTTCGACTAAAAGGGGTTTATGGATACAGGTGTTTACTCCAGTGTAATCTGTTCAGCAAATATGGATTTTGTTTGAAAAGTATCTATAACCAAACCATATGAATTGAAATCTTTCCATAGCATAACGAAATAATTGTGAAGTAGAATAATTTATTTATAAAAATATAGATATGACTAAAAACTACAGAACTGAAAAATCATGCCATTGACATTTGTAAAAAGGCTTTAAGCTATATGTAGTCATTTTTAATTTATATTTCACTGTGTTTATATATTCTCATGAGTATGACATATTTGCCAAAAACTCGATTTGCGCAGTGATCAGACTTGGCAGCTTCTGTTAGGGTTGAGTTTTATGACAGGAAACCGTAAAACCGATTGCAGATTTGATCATATTTCATTGAATACAATAGGCAAAATTGTTTCGACAATGAAACATTTGTAAATTAAAATTATTTCAACAGTGAACAACTTGGTTTAGTTAATAAACAATTCAATTCATGAGGTAATTTTAAGTTAAACGTCAATGCCATCAAGAAAGATTAAATTTATTTAAAACGTTTTGCTCATTATATAAGACAAAATCAATACCAGCACGTTTATCATCAGCTTATGCGTTACCTCGCATATTAAGTTTCATTAATTGATTGGTTTAATAATTGACAACCCTAGTATATTTCCAACGATTCTGATGAATCATTATCATGAATTTATTAATTATCTGTCAGCTCCCAGAAAATGCTTTAATTATCAGGGGAGTTATTTTTTTCTAAATATTACTTATACACTGAACTGAATGCTAATTCAATATTAAAGAACTTCCCATTAGTCAAACACATGCTTAGTTAATGCATTAATATTGAAAAGTGATCCTTGTATAAAAAGTTTGTGTTTTCTAAACGTATCTGTTATAATATTATGCATAACTGACTTGTGAACGGCTCTACTGTAGCCACCCCTTTTAAAGTAATACGTCACACTTTTTACCATTAGTAATTATGAATTATTAGATAAATAAGATTTTCATCGTAGAAGATGAAGTTGAAGTGTAAATATATTGAAAATAATGTGTCCCGTGATTCTGGTATAAAAAGTTTGTATTTTCTAAGCATATCCTTTATAATATTATGCACAATTTTCTTTTACTAATTAATACCAATTGCAAACGAGAGTAAAGAGAAAACAATGAAAACACTATGGTGGTTTGATTGAGTCTATTTTGTAGCAAATCACTTTAAATTAACGGAACGCAAGTATGCACATGGAATGGGATAATGCAAACTGTTTTAGGAAATGTGGACTAATTTCATATTAAAACATAGTCCGTATCATTAAAAACAATAAACACAATATTTTGGTGTGTATAGTGAAAAGGGCAAACAACTCCAAAGATAAAATAACGATTTTTTACTGGTGAAACGCTTTGCGTCCATTCATTTTTCTGGTGATCATATTAGGAAAAAGTAGTATGTGCTCAAGCTAATAAATATATAGAACTACAATACTTTGTTGACATAATACTGAAATGAAAAGCAAACTTTAAGAAATGCAATTAGAAATCTTACCACGTCTTCAATCAAATTCAACGTCATAACATTTTGCTATGTCAGTTCACTAACATCAAAACTAATACTCATTAGTATTCATTGCCAGCTCAATAAAATAAAGACATACACAGTTGTCTTAAAATGGTTTACGTTTTGTTGTTAAAGTTATATCAAATAATTTATTTTACTTTTGACAGAAAAGACACACACACATCATCAAAATGTTGTTTGCATCAGAACTTTAAAATGGAAAATTTGAAACAAGCAGAACATCAATACACTTAAGTGAAAACTTATCTACAATATGTTACGGTCATCTGGCAAAATAAATAATTATTTGATTTTAAATAAATATAACAACATGTTTTGACAGTGAATCTGGAAGTGAACATGATGGGAGACTTTCTTGAATTTCTTAAAGTTGGCTTTTCATTTAATTATTATCTCCTTAACATATTGATGTTGGATTCATTGATCAGTTTTTGCATTTGTTACTTTAGCTGATTTTATCTTCACTATTGCACATGGATGCAAGTGATTTTACCTGTAAAATTCACAATGCTGTGTGCTTTTCTTTGGAGCTGTGGTCCATTTTCAATATACAACTTATTATTCAAAACGGTGTCTTTAATGATATGGTCTTAAATTATCTTAACAATAACCTAGCTTTTTGTTAAGAGCTGTTTTAAAGTGTGTGTATTTTCCAACCCATGGAGCATGCTTGTCTCCACTTAAATATTTACTCATTTATCTGCCATATTGCGAACGCGTGTGGTGGTGGGACATTGGCAAATAAGGAAGCATATTCTGGTCTATGTAAATAATCTTTTAACACGAGATCTTCTCGTTCCTTTTGAATCTATAGCGTTTATAAACCTAACGTATTTTTTTCTACTTATTACCCTTCGGTGTGTGTCCTTTTTTCCCTGTTTAAGTAGTATAAAAATGAAATTTATTTTTAAGTTTAGCAAATTAACATCGAATAATGTAAAGTTTCCAAAACGATTGTTAATACATTGAAATCAATTGTGATTGAAGGAAAAAGTTTAATTAAAAATATTCATATCAAATATATCATGTTTTGTATTTAAAGTCACACCATGTTTTTAATATGTGAGTCAGTAACTTAGTTCTTAAAACCCAATACGTATTATATACGGTTAGTCGAATACGTACCAGTACACGTACACGTATCAAATCTCATCATCTCTATTAATGCCCATTTTACTGCTCATGACTACTAGGCTAACTAATACTTACATAAAGATATTTCATCAATTTGAACGTAATTGACCACAACCTCGGTATAAAATGCAGTGTTTCTAAACGTATTTATATTTAATATGCATATTTCACTTTTTTCTATGTTTCTTCCTACTGATCGGCTGGTTGTGATGGTGCCAGATCAGGAATCATGTTCTGGTTTATGTGAATTGACGCGTCTGATTCGTTTTGAATCTATATCGCTTGTAAATGTATTTTCTCTTACATTGTAGTATATGTATCACTGCGGTGTTGCATGTCTCTCTTTTATGTAGTATTTATTGGAATTTGAAATCTATTGAGTAAAATAACATTATTGAAATATTGTGTACTTACCCCCAACTGAAAATAAAATTAAAAATAGATATATTAAAATTTGTTCTATAGAAGGAATTATAAGTGCATAAATAAAAAAAAGAAACGAAAACAGAATTTAAACTAATTGGCATTATTGATAAAACAATCTGTAACATATTAAGAGACAAATTTCCATTAGCAAATTATAAATTATAATAAAATAAGAATTAAAATCTAACTTAATTATATAAAACAATATAAGACCGTTCAACTAAAATAAAAAATCACATTCTTATATTAAGATATGTCAATGGTCTCAAATTACTCATCTATATGTTAGACGAAGAGAATTATGTTGTTTTAGAAAACTCAGGGAGTTTTATTTATTATCTTAAAACGATTTTAAAACTCATTTCTTTTTGTTATGAATCCGGGATGGATTGTATTCCTTTCCATATCGCCAGTGCTATTTTCTATAACTGATTATTCGAATACTTTTGTCACGGGTTACTTTAATGACGATAGGACAGATGAGTTGCATTTCTATTTTCAGTCTTACCAGGGGCGTAATTTTTTTAAATAATACTTATACGCTGAACATGGAATAGTATTTAGCTGAAAATACCGCATTGAAGGTTCCATATCCACCGCAATATGCACGCCATCGTTAGGGATGGTCAAGATTGTACTGTTTATTGGTGTAGATATTGAATTGCGCTCAACCCGGGGCTAGGCGGCGTGGGCAGTAATATATGCATTTCCATTACTGACCATGAACAGGTTCAATCAAACTGAGTATGCAATATCTTTATATTTGTTGTGTTTGATGGCTTTCAAAGTTCCCTTTTCATCTATATATACCCCCAAATTGATGCTAATTTAATGCAAAACTTTTACAAAAGTGATTTATGCTAAAGAACTTCTCAATGTGTGAAAAAAATGTATATTTGATCCAATAATATTGAAAATAATTTTTTTTATTATGCACAATTCATTTTTCTTTTACCAACTTATACCAATTGGTAAACGAGCGTAAAGAAAAAACAATGCAAACACTATCATGGTGGGTTGCTTGAGTCTATGCGTCATCGATTGCCTTTTTTACCAATTTTACTGAAGTTATTTTGTAGTGAATGTTTCGCGCAATGATCAGACTTGGGAGCTTCTTTTATGGTTGAGCTCTATGACAGGAATCCGTAAAACCGATTATTGATAGGCATACCAGATCATCTTTCATTGAATACAATAGGCAAAATGTTTTTGACAATGAAACATTTGTAAATTATATTTATTTAAACAGTGAACAACTTGGTTTACTTAATAAATATTCAATTCTTGAGGTCATTTTAAGGTCAACGTCAATGCCATCAAGAAAGTTTAAATTTATATAAAACCTTTCGCTCATGATATAAGACAAATTTTAAAATCAATACAAGCACGTTTATCGTCACGTTTATGCGTTACATCGCATATTAAGTTTCTGTGATTGATTAGTTGGTTATTTGACTAACCTAGTACATTTCCAATGATTGAATAATTTTAATGTATGTGTTAATTATCTCTCAGCTCCCAGACAATGCTTCAATTATCAGGGGCGTTCAATTTTTAAATTATACTTATACTCCCAACGTAATGCTAATTCAATGCTAAAGAACTTCTCAATTCGTCAAACAAACGTTTAGTTAATGCAATGATAATGACAATAAATTGTCCGTGATCCTGGTATAAAAAGTTTGCGTTTCCTAAACGTATCTGTTATAATAGTATGCACAATTGTATTGTGAATGGCTCTAATGTAGCCACCCCTTTTAAAGTAATACGTCACACTGTTTACCATCAGAAATTATGAATTATTAGATAAATAAGATTTTCATCGTAGAAGATGAAGTTGAAGTGTAAATATATTGAAAATAATGTGTCCGTGATCCTGGTATAAAAAGTTTGTGATTTCTAAACAATGAAAACACTATCATTGTGGTTTGATTTAGTCTATTTTGTAGCACATCACTCAAAATTAACTGAACGCAATTATGCACGTGGAATAGGGTAATGCAAACTTTGAAGGAAATGTTGACTAATTTCATAATAAAACATAGTCCATATCATTAAAAACAATAAACACAATAACTTGGTGTGTATAGTGAAAAAAGCAAACAACTCCAAAAATAAAATAAGTTATTTTTTACTGTTAAGTACGGAAACGTAAACTGACCCCCGTATATTGTTTCTTAATTATATTAAAGTTATTATTTGTACAGCTCTTATCTGATATGCAAACACAAATTGTTAGTTTAAGTGTTGTTAACTTTTTTTATAGTAATTTCTATTATTGTTTCCTAAATTTATTTTAAGTTAAAAATAAAATTTATTATCGTAAACACTTGCTGCCGAAGAAATATTAACCATTTACAAATAATTTTATAATTACCGTTTTCTTAAGAAAACATTATTATATAATTGGAAATAAAATTGTTGATATGTTTGAAAAAGTACATAATTGTTTAGAAACAGTCACATTAACAAATGAATCATTACATAGTTTACCATAATTGCAAACGAATGTAAATGATTTTACCTGTAAAATTCATATGTGTGATTATGTTTTATAGATGGAATGATAACCGTGACCTCTTTAGATACAAAAAAATGCATGTCACGTGATGTGTAAAATGGCGGATATTTTCTGAGCTCGCAATATTTCAACAATTTCTCTTATTTATCGGCTTATTGGATAAGTTCAGTGATCAAATTCGAATCATTTGGATATTTTGAATTGATGGATTAATGGGTAATGGAAAAAAACACAGACAAAACGGAAAAAAGCAGTCAACCAGACTCTGATTGTCACAGTAAACAATTCAAATATGGCGCGCATGGTGATCGAGGATCAGGATCTAGTGATGGCAGTGATTTAAATTCAAGTGCAAATGTCAGTGATGTTATAAGTGTTGCAAACTGTGTATTATATGAAAGGAATTACGACTATGACACTGAGTGTCTGGATCCAGGTACGCCTTTATCTGTGTTCTTACCTTCTACCCCTACAAATAGTACATTAAAAAGCTCAGACTCTAAACTTCAAATGGCTTCAGGAGGTACTAGTGACTCAGAAAAATTGGATAAGTTGATCGAGGCCGTTGGACAATTGAAAACAAGCCAAGATCGTATGAGAACTATGTTTGAAAGCAAGTTAGATAAAATGAGAAATGAACTGATGGTAAACATTGATGGTCAAGTGAAATCGCTACGTGACGAAATCTCATTAGAAATCGGCCCCGAAAGCTCAAGAATTGACTCCTTACTATTAACTATTGAAAGGATGCAGAGTAAAATCAACACAATAGAACAATCAGCTCGGCCAGAAAGATCAGTTGCCTCGGGCATTGTTAATGATACAATGGACACGGAGTAAGGTGACAGTCACGGTTCACAACATTCACAAGGATTTAGGTCTGGTTATGATGACGATTCAGAGGTCTGCGTCATTGCCAGCGGCGTACCCATGCTACAGGACGGGGAGGATCTGCTACAAAAGGCAAAACAGATCGTTGAGGCACTGGGGATTGAAGTTGCACAGAATGTCACAGTTAGGGCAGCAGTCCGTTTCCGCTCACGTCTGAATAATAAACCAGGACTCGTGAAAATTAGACTTAGTAACCGTAATGAAAAAGTCCTTGTTTTACGGAATAAAATGGCATTGAAAAACTCAAATGATTACAAGACTGTTTATCTGAAAAGCTGTAAATCACATGCAGAACGACTTATAGAGTTAAACGCCCGTACAATATTACGTCAGCTTTCAAATGGGCGTGTCTACAGGGTGGATGCTAACGGACGTATACAACAGCGTACCCGACGCGAAAGCCAGGAGGAAACGGCACTTAACTAGGAATCACCCCGTCTCAGTGGCGCAGTGAAACTAGCGCATATTAATGTCTGTGGTTGGACACAAGAGAATCATGATTTGCGTAGTGGATTAATTAATTCATTGAACGCCGATATTATTACGGTTTGTGAAACTCATTTACCAGAAAGAAATATAATTGAGTGCAATGGTTATTCTTGGTTCGGATTAAATAGGACAAACATACATATTAATGCTCCCAGGGCATCTGGTGGTGTGGGCATATTAGTAAAGGACTGGATTGCCGATCACTATGATATAAACTTTGTAGATAAATCGTATGATGGTATCTTAGCCGTTTACTTCAAGCATAGGGTTACAGATATAGACTTTATTGTGTTTTCGTGCTACTTACCTCCGGAATCCTCAACAAGAGGTCGTGACGTACAGTGTTTCTTTGCACATTTACTGGCGCAAATATATATGCATAGTGATTGTGACGGAATGTTCATTGGGGCTGACTTTAATGCGAGAATAGGAACATTGTCGGATATATTATATGACTGTGATAATTTAAAAGAACGCAAAGTGCTCGATAAATCAACAAATCAACACGGTCACAATTTCATAGAATTCTTAAACGACGCGAAATTCTGTGTATTAAATGGTCGCTTTGAAAATGACAACTTCACGTCAATCTCACGGAAAGGAAAATCTGTTGTTGATTACCTGTGCGTGCCGCATGACATATTCACCAAATGCACAAATTTTCAAGTAATAACGGTACAGGAGATCGTAGATCAACACGGACTGCACGGATTATTAGGGGAACGCTCACGTCTACCTGATCATTCTGTTCTAGTGACCAATTTTGACCTTAATTTTAGTAGTGTTATACGGTCGGATTATATTGACAGCTCACCACAACCCAGCAAACATTATAAACTTAAGAAAATTCCGCCAGACTTCATGGACAGTACTTTAGCACGTATTGCAATTACGAACATGATCTCAAGTATTGAAAACGCAAGAGGACACCAAACGGATATTGACTCAATTTACGACAATTTATGTGATAGCATAAACAATGAAATGATAAATAGTCACGTCTTCTACCTAATTCAATGTCAAACATTTTGCTTTATCTTTTCACTAACATCAAAATAAATATTCATTGCCAGCCCAATAAAAGTAAAGATATACACAGTTGTCTAAACATGGTTTACGTTTTGATGCCCAAGTTATATCAAATAATTTATTTTACTTTGTCAGAAAAGACACACGCACATAACTTTAAAATGGCTGTATGAAACAAACAACATCAATACGCTTAAAGTGAACGCTTATCAACAATGTGTTACGGTCACCTTTCAAAATAAATATTTGATCTTAAATAAATATAACAACATGTTTTGACCTTAAACCCGGAGGAAAACATGATGGGAGACTTTCTTGAATTTCTTAAGGTTGAATTTTCATTTTTTTTTTGGTTTTGTTCTAAATTGTGCAGGGAAGCGTTTGAATGATGGCAGATAAATTATCATTAAATATTATTAACATGTAATAATTGACTTTACTATATTATCCACAATTATAATGCATATGCATTTCAATAAATTATCTTACTAAAACAGTAAAATAACACTTTTGACTAAGTGTTTTATTGTAAAACGAGTGTAGAGGCCTTTTTTACATGTAATATTTAAAGGCAGCATTCTAAGACCACATAGGTATTTAGATTTTATTGACAACTAGTTGATAATTTCATATAAAATAGAAGTGTTATTTGTAATTGAATGATTTATTTGTTTAATGATACAGATATTTTTGAGGTATGAAATGATTTAGAATAAATCAGTTAATCAGGTAATCACAAAATTAGTACATGTAACTGGCTAAAGCTAACACTTACAATGTGTTCCACACGCGAACCAACATCGAAACCAGCGGCTCGTGGATCTGCAATAAAAGTAGTTACTAGGTACATCCATGATTATGTTTACTTTTCTTTTCACCATATTCATATTAACTTGTGATTTTAATGTATGCTGTTGTCCTTACCTAAATCATCGTTCCGGGCTTTCTGTTAATACGTGAAACACATAATTAAATAAGCGCTTTGAGCGTTTTTAGTAAAAACTTGTATCAAACATTCTTTATCCTAAATGGAATGTCTCCCACAGTTAGTAGATTTGTGACTAAGTGCTCGTAGACGTGGCGGTACTTGTTAGATAAACCGATTGAGCTAGCACCATATATACTTGAAGTTTATAATTCCACCATTTAGTCAGTAATGCAGCCGCAAAATAGTAATCCAAAAACTTAAGTCAGTATTGCCGGAGCATAAATCAGTAGCAAGTATCGATCGATGTTCTATAAGTTTTACATGGGTAGCTTTTATCCAGGAGCTGGGATGTAAAATGTTTGTTGCTTCCTGTTTCGGCGTTGATGGTATTACTTTGATTCCCGGGGTGACCTATATAGTGCTACCTGTATTTGTCAACAATGTTGTTGAGATTATGGGCACTATCATTTTATGGTGTACCGGATATGCAATTTGTTAAAACATATCTAACAAAAAAGGTGTCAAAAATATGTTTTGTTTTGGGATATGGCGGCTCCTAGCTTACTTGGGTTCATTTAGATAAGACATATGGCGGTAGCAGCGATTTACCGTCTGACCGTTTAAAGTACTGAAAATTATGAAATTGACAACTTTTCCGATTCCGATCCGGTCCGCTTCCGATCCTATTCCATTCCCATTGTGGTCCTAATCCAATTCGATTGCACTCCATTTTTTCATTCCAGACAATGCGCTCAAAACGATCGTTACGCTCAAACCGATTCTTCCGATTCCGATCTTTTCGCTTCCTTTTTTCATTGCTCATTACTTACAACGCAGCTCGCCCTGAATTTACATTTCCTTGACCATTTGATTATTTGCAGCATGGTTATTTGTTATTTCATTGTTTAAACACTGTGGTTACTTAGAAAGTAAAGTGATCATTTGAGATCATAAATAACGTCTTATTAAGGTTCTACATCAGTTTAATGTAAGCGTTTATTACATAACATTTTTTAAATTTCAACGTAAATTTACATCCGATACAAGGGAGATTCATCTTCATTTGAGATTTTCAGGAATCGAAGTGGTTTAGCGTAAATCAAGTCAGTAAATGCTATAGAACTGTATGCAACATCAAGCAGTTAATAAAACTTTTCAGCGTAAATTTATGCTCTATGATGTAGCAAAACATATCGGATATACCGTTGAAGAGCTAAACAGAAGTTCAGCGTAAATGTACGCTAAAATATTGCAATTTTGAAAGATTTAATAAGAATATTCGGTCCGTTTTTGCGTAATTTATGCTGTAACATAGGAGTAAAAGAGATTGTCGTGGGCTTGTAAAACATTGATAATAATCTTATTCAATTGTGAAAATCGTGTTTATTTTCTTGTTTACACTGCTAAAATCAAAAAGGGAATGTTTCTCTTTTAATTTCAGACAGCGTTTATGGTTTTATATTTCATACCGGACTAAATAAATGTTAACGTACAAAAGTGTTTATTTTTATTAAAGACATTTCAATCGCGAAACTCCTTACTAAATAAAATAAAATAACACATTTACGCCACAATGTAGCACGGGTGAATGAACATGTACATTATTTCTTCCTTTGTGTAAGGTAAATTATAACGCATTTTCGTATTAATTAACGCTTAAAGGGCACTTTATAGAAAAAGGTTTAAGAACTTAATTTCAATAATATTATGCGTGTGAATGGCAAACACATAATGTTCTATTATATTTCTTTAGTTTTATATAAAAAAAACGCAATTAAATTATTTAAAAAAAAATTCTTCGTTTAAAGTCGTAAAAAGAAACGGTGGAAGCGATTCGGATCGCTACTATATATAACTGATAAACTATAAATAGAAGCGATCCGATCCGGTCAAAACGCTCCGGTCTTTTCACTCCAAGCGATCAAATCGCTCAAAACGATTCGTTTGGATTCCATTCCATTTCCAATTCGATTGCGCTTCAATTGCGCTCCTAACGCAATCGGTTTTCGGTCCGTTTCCGACCCGCTTCCGATCCGATTGTCAATTACATGATTTTCAGTACTGTATAATTATCATAAATTATAATATATTTTTGTGAATGTTGGCGTCTTTATTATGACGGTGCCATATTGTCTTTAGTACAAATTAGTCACTGTGGTCATGCATGTGAGATAATGACAATATTTTAGCGTTACAAAAACATCATTTATTCAGGATTTGGCGGTGGCAAACTTACTAACGTACAAACATGTGTTAAATGAATGTAGCTAGCATACACAGCCTGAACCTGCATCATTTATATATGACAACAACAAATGGTAATTAACTTGTTCATACAATCATCAGTTTGACTAAAATTAGGAAGCATTTTCTTTCTATATATTTATTAAATATGCGCTACATTCTTAACATATCTCTAAAAAAAATAAAACAGTGCGTCAATATTTCGTTTAGCAAACGTTTTTGCAAATCAAGAAACATAAACTATTTTTTGATAAATTACTGTAAAATAAAAAGTTATTACTTGTGAAACTAGAGTGAAACAGATAACTAGCACTTAATTGATTGCAGAATTTTACAAAAATATATACTACCTGGTGGAAAAAACTTTTGTTTTGCCTGAACGTGTTTCTCAGCCCCCTTCAATACTGGATTCCTTGGTTCTCTCGGCTGCCATGTCTTCTGCACTACAGCTGGAGCTTCCTCCGGTGCAGTTTCCATCCTCAAGCATCCAAGCTTTATACTTGACCTGATCATTCCAGCAAGCTGTTTCTCTTGTTCAAATGTGAAACCCTTGAGAACGTTATTTGTCCTAATGTATGCAATATATTCGTTCACCTTGCTTAGTTTTGGTTTGTACTCTTTAGTACAAATAAATAGCTTCTCACCCTGTATGATCTTTGAATCAAGATTGTTCCTTAAATCTGCGATTTCCTGTTCAGCTGAGGAAGTCATTTTCTCTAGCTTCGACATAAGATCATCGATTTCTTTGGACATTTTGTTTGCTTCAAATACTATTTCCTTTTCCACTTTATCGAGATGATCATTAATTTCTTTTCGGAACTTCTTTATTTCATAAATAGCTTTGTCTAAGAATGCTTTGTTTTCTTTTTTGTTGCTGACTAATCGGTTCTTACTGTCTTTAGTTTCGATCTCTAGCTTTTCAAGAGTTTTCACTATGTCTTTAAACTCTGCGCTGTTTTCAAATTTCTTGGCTACAACACTAATAAACTCCATTTTGCATCCGATGTGATCAGCCACGTTACAGTCGCCACAGGTTACCATATCGTGCTTAGGACAGTAATACTTAATGTATTCAGATGTATGTGTTTTACATTTTTCTTTACTACTACCAGCTCTGTCATTACCATCCAATGAACCCTGTCCAAGTGAACTCATGACATGGTTCCTACATAACTTTATCGTCGTGTGGTTCTGGAAGCATGTAGTACACATGTTTTCAACGCAGTCTTTGCAGAAACCATCTGCTTTTGTAGACTTGCCCTTGACCTGGCATGGTTCACAAAGTTCCGTTACAAGTTCAGCACGTTTACCAGATACCTCCATTGTGCGCAATTTCGACCGAAGACAACTTACGATTTTTCATCCGTATACTGTATAATTATAAAGCTAAATTTTTAAATAGCCTTTACACTGACGCTTAGTGTCATTTTACCTGTCTCATAACTATTTCAGCTGAAACAGATAAATCAATATCGGAAATTCTTTATGTTATAATTGTTTACTTGATCCGTCTGAATAAACACCTAACTTTAAGTTTACTTGTAAAAACTTAAAGTTTATTTTGATGAGTTTTTGCTGAATTATTGTACAGTTTCTAAAACTTAGTCCATAATTATAAACACATGTTTTCTTTCAAATTTTGTAAATACTTAAAAAAACTTAAACCGCGTTAATACCCGTTAAGACATGTCTGCTACTTTCGTTTTCGTTTTTTTTTATTTCGAAATGGTTTAAATAATTTTATCATTTTGATTTGTAAAAAGAAAGCTTCTTATCGAAAACTTGTTTTAATATTTGTAGCTATATATTTGTTTTAAATGTCATACCCTTGGTTTAAATGTTCCAAATATAGTAGATATTTGTATTCAATGTAAAGTCAGCAATGGACTTTTTATAAACCACACAAAACGTACGAGTGATCGTAGTAGTATTTAGACTCTCGCACTGTCACTATAGAAGGTAGACTAGTTATTTGTGGGAGTTGACTGACTGCTGTGTGAAGTCACAATTGAAGTCAGTAAAAATTATCACATAATCTAGCAGAGTAAATCTCTTTAGGTAATCTGTGATCGCTAGTGTTGTAGTTTTAATTGTACATCCAATCAATTTAACTTTTCTTTCTAAAACCTCGTGAGTTTATTAAAGTCAGTTTGACAAAATTAAGGCAAACACATACTGGCTGCTTTACAATCATTAAAATGTTTTGAGCTTTTAATCAATTTATTAACACCATTTCTTTCCATGTACAATTTCATCTAACTTAATCTTTGTGTTCAGTGAATCATAAGGTTAATATTTATTGAAATTGTTCTGCGTGCTATTTATAGAATAAATCGTATAGCGCGCTTTACTGCAATACATGTATTACGTTGTGACGTCACTTGAGAAATTCAATGTAACCTAAAATCGCTGCTCATATAATGGTATTCTTTCTACAGATACATTATGGCGGCACAAAATAAAATATTGAAAATAAATCTTTCACCAATAAGGCTATATTCTGCGTCTTCTGTCCAAACACCGCATAAAATAAAATAATTTAAAAGTCTGCAGCCATCGGTTCGTTTATAACGTTTAAATTTATCTTCGGCACGCTCCATTAGTATGACAGGTCTGCATGCAGAGCGTTCATTGTACAAATTTATTTAAAAACAATTTACAAATTACACTATCACCTTTAAAATCTCCTATTCTTCGAAAGTTTATTATTTCTACACCAATTAAATTGTCAATGAATGACGGAAGACGCAGATCTTATCCTTCTATTTTCAAGTGCAATTCTAAGAGGTGCAGATGCTGTGATTATTTGTATTGTAATCCTATCACTAAATCCACAGTTAACGGCAGAACTTTCTCTGTTAACATTAATGATGATATAGACTGACGAACTGACAATATTGTTTACGTTTTAACTTGAACACGATCCTGTGAATTTTCGGAATATTATATTTTCCGAAAACTTTTTTTTTATTGTATCGATTTTCTTGCGTTTTTTTTTTTATCAGGTGATTACACATGATTTAAATAGAAAAACTGGAATGTTTCTATGCAATATCTTGTTTAGTTTTTAAGAAAATTGGAAAATAAATTCAGTGTCAAACTTCGATTCCGATCGGAATCGACATTTTCCGATCGGAATCCTGAATTTTCCTGTCGGAAAATTTTCCGATCGGAATTTTTCCGGTCGGAATTTTTTCCTATCGGAAAAATTCCGATCGGAAGAGGTGATTCCGATCGGAATGATTCCTGCGTTTATTTACTTCCGATCGGAATGATTCCTGCGTTTATTTAATTCCTATCGGAATTCATGTAGCATTTATCTTTCCGAGCGGAATCAGTCCTGTGGGAAAGTTATTCGAACATGTAGTTTAATCGCAAACTATGTCGTATTTATAATTTCCAGTCAGTAAAGTCAGTTGTTGTTTTTCCGATGAAAATGAAAAAAAATAGATTGTGATAAAAGAAAAACACAATGTAAACGCACTATTCTGTAAGTAAGTTATTGTTATTATATTTTGTTGACAAAATCTGACTCTCTTGGTCATGATTGACAACTTGACATTATTGTAATCGTCAACATCGTTTACTCTTTTCGTCAAAATGACTCATTACATTAATTTAGATAATTATCCATATATCTCCATTATTTTTACCTTTTAATACGATAGTGCTGATCAAGAAATACAGCAAAATGATATAGATTAAAGTCCTTTGTTGTGCTCACACAGACACGGTCTCGTGCACTAATACAGCCGTCACATAATACATGTTGTACTTGTATGTGTGTAATATTATATAAAGTTATCTCCAGTATGAATAATTGAAGAAGTGAAATTCGTTATTCAGTTTCTCATTCATGCTTCTATTTTTTAACTTCACGTACTTTTTTATTTATATTCTAAGATTACTTGTCAGACTTGCTGATCCTTTTCAGTCCTGTCGGTTATTTTCTTGACAAAAGTTAATCTCATTTTTTTAAATTTGAAATTATACAATGCAGATTATGGAGTGTTCTTGATTTGAAAATATCGCGTTAAATACTGAGTTAAAGGTTTCATAGTATGTTTCATCGTTTTATCGGTTAATCAAAATGGGTACCTATGTTTACTTACTTGTGTAAATTTTATTACATGAAAAGGGAACTTTAAGCTCAACTTGGTTCTAATCGTTATGTTTCCGATATTTCGCATTAACCGGCTAAAAACCGAGACTGCAATATTTCATGTCAAAAAATAAATATTTCAAAACGTTTTATCCTTTTCTATTTTAATAAGCGATAAGTTGGTTGTTTTTGAATTACATTTGCATGACGCACGGATACATGTATAACTTCTAAATCACCGGCAGAATATGATCTCTTGGGCAGCAGTCCTGAAATCGGTAGAGAACTCATTTTATAAGAGAACATGTTTAATCGACAATGTAAAAGAAATTCACAAATACAAGTTTTTAAATTCATATAGTTATTGTTGTTATTTCACCTAAATTTAAAATAACTATTGTATTTCAAAAAAGAGAGAAACATGTAATTCAAGAAAAATCAACATTATCTTTAAACAACAGTGCCAAAATGCCACAAAATACGCCCGTCAAAAAGTTTGGCTAATTTGCCACATTTTTCGTATAAATAAAGAGCCAACACTTTTAAGTGCCTGAAGCAACTTGGCTGGTTATCGAACTTGGCAGAGATATTAAGCCTACCAACATATTCACCAAGTTTGATAAAGACCGGATGAAAACTCTTTGACTTAGAGAGCGGAAACAGTAATTTTGGACAATTCAAGGGCCATAATTCAGGAGTGCCTTGGGGGATTTGGCTGGTTATAGAACTTGGTCGAGACATTATGCACACCAACATATTCACCAAGTTTGATAAAGAACTGATGAAAACTCTTTGACTTAGAGAGCGAAAACCCTGTGGACGCCGCCCGCCAACCCGCCCGCCCGCCGCAGGTGTTCCCATAATACGTCCCGTTTTTCAAACGGGCGCATAAAAATCGTGAACAAGTTATAGTATACAGTAGTGTGTTGTAATTACCATCATCTCAGATTTGATGTAAAAGTTACGTTTTAACTTATACTATTTTGAAGATAATGATTATTAAACAAAAAAACATCGGTTTAATACAAGAATAATAATTCGGTTAAAATCTGTATGAAATTAGGATACCCACATGGTCTCGTACGATTATGGATACGCATAATAGAACTGTTAGTTTGAAAAATTCCGATCGGAATGTTTCCTGTGTTTGTTTAATTCCTATCGGAATTCATTTTGTATTTATCTTTCCGAGCGGAATCAGTCCTGTGGGAAAAGTTATTCCGAACATTTTTTTTATCGCAACTTATGTCCTATTTATAATTTCCAGTCAGTAAAGTCAGTTGTTGTGTTTCCTTGTGAAAATGAAAATAAAAGATTGTGAGTAAAGAAAAACAAAATGTAAATAGCATTTTATATATACACTCACTATTCTGTAAGTAAGTTATTTTTATTATATTTTGTTGACAAAATCTGACTCTCGTGGTCATAATTGACAACTTGACATTGTTGTAATCGTCAACATCGTTTAATGTTTTCGTCAAAATGACTCATTACATAAATATAGATAATTATCCTTATATCTCTGACTTTTATCGTCATAATACTTGGTTATTGTATTATATTAAAAAAAACGATTTGTTTAACTGTTGTCTTGCTAGAATATTCACCATATTTTCTGATCTGATCTATTTTGAATACCGACAGAATTGAATATTTCCGATAGGAATGAATCCGACTGGAATATTTTCTTTTGATGAGATTTCCAATGGAAATGATATTGATCAAAACCAAGTTTTCATGAACCGTTAAATGTTAAGTTCTTTAACTGTTTGAATAACAAGAAGAGAGTAACATAAAAACTTATTGCGGCATTTCCTTATTCAGTTGTGTATACGAGTTTGTTTTATTTGGCACAAAAAGCACCCATAAAGCTAACAGTACCGCATTTTCAACGTATAGGCTTGAATGTGGAATAAGATATTTCTTTAAATAAAGGATCTCCAGCTTTAAGTATTCCCCTTAGGAAAATTCTGATTCCACTTTCATCATGCTTAAGCTTATACGATGCTATGCTGTCAGTATGAACAATAATTGTGCATGTATTTAATACATTTATAAGTGTTCGGTGCGCTATTGATTTTAGATCGAGAATATATCAAATTAAATGTTTTTACTTCATCCGTCACTGTGTTTCTTATTCTCTGTGGTGGCGATCCTTACTGAATTGCGCTTCGTTTCTCCAAAGCTAGAAATGCAATTTATTATTATTTAAGCAAACATAAAAGAAACTCAAGAGTAAACAATGCTAGAAACTGACTGTATTTCACGTTCAGAATTTGTAGAACGTAGTCCTGTTATATTTTTCATAGACGCATATACAATCTCACTAAAGTCAGATCTAACAAAATGTTAGATTTGATGACGGCCCGCAGTCACTGTACATAAGTAATAGCGGTTTTCCCCCGATTACTATTTTTAGAAAATGCCAACACAGGAAGCGTATTTATAACGCTCGCAAAATGATCTGAAGATGTCATTACATTAGAAATGCATGCAATACTACATAAACACATATATATATCTCTCCAGTAAAATATGTCTTACGAAAGCTGTCAACACTTTCCATGAGTTAAAATACTATTTTTACGTTCACTTTTGCGATTTTATAGGCGACAATCTGATTGGTTCAACGGGTTGTGATAAAAGCATGTTTTAGTTTCTCGTAGTC